>SJYX01024026.1:59784-118196 GCA_006410675.1 Oreotragus oreotragus
ATAGAACCTAACCCATAGACTTATGAAGATTCAATGAATTGATTATCTGTGCATGTGACCTTATTTGAAAATAAGGTCTTTGGCAGATATAATCAAGTAAAGATAAGGTCCTTCTGGAGTAGGATGGATCCTTAATCTAATATCTTAACAAAAAGAGGAGAGGAGACACAGACATACAAGGAGAATGTCAGGTTACAATGGAGGCAAAGATCTGAGTGATGTGTCTATAAGCTAAGGAACACCAAGAGAAACTATGAAGAGGCAAGGCTCTTCTTCCTTTAGGGCCTTCAGAGAGTGCAAGACCCTGCCAACACTTTGATTTCAGACTTCAAGCTTTCAGAACTATGAGAGAATAAACTTGTATCATCATAAGCCACTCACTTTGTGGTGCTTTGTTATGGCAATCCTAGGAAACTAATACATAACTGAAACTACATTTTAGAAAGCTCATGGTGTTAACAGGAGAGAGAAGGACCTAGAGGGAGGTTTAAAGGCTACTGCATCAGCCCAGATGAGAGATGACCAAACACCTGACTTATAGGGCTATTACAGGCATGAAAAAGTAGTCTAGAGGTAGAATAAACAGAGGCAGAATCTAAAGTATTTAGCAACTGAGTGGTAGATATGAGAACTGAGGGAAAAGAGTCGAAGGAAACTCAGAGATTCCAAATAGAGGTGTTGATAGAAACAATGGGAAGAAATCCTACAATGTTACACACCAAAAGTAAGTCAGAAAGCCCATCAGAAACCAGCATCAATACCAAACAGCCAAATCAGAGGCTTGTCCAACCTCTGTTCTTTGGATGGGCCCTCAGCAGAGGAGGGCCTGGGCCCCGACCTACTTTTCACTGAAGCCCAACAATGCCATTGTGCTGGTCACTGTATGTTTGTTGGTTGGCTCCAAACACAAAGGCTAGCAGACATCCCATCCTGCTGGCTTGGTTTAAAGAAGAAAAGAAAGCTTTGTTACTGCCCTGGGTAATTCCGGGACAGGCATCCCAGGAGCGCCCTGTGGGAGGCTCATGCTCTAAAGGAGCCCCCTGTTCTCAGCCCGAGGTTCCACAGCCACCACACAAGTGCACATCCACACATCTGCCAAAGCCTGAGTTCGCCACGGTTCAGCCTCCACTCCAGGAGGTCCACCGGGACCTGCGTGACTCAAGCAGGCAGCAGTAATGAACTGAGTCAAAGAGAAAGGGAACCCAAGATGTATTTCAGAATATTTAAATGTTAAACTCTCTCTGCCTTCATATATGCTTAATTACTATGCAGAATACTCTTCGTCCCCTTCATAGCTTTGCTAATTCTTATTCATCCTTCTAAACCCAACTCAAGTCACTTATATTGGAAAGCATTTCCTGATACCCTATCCCATCATTTGTGCCTCTTGGGCCCCCTGTATGTATCTCTACCATTGCTTATCATATTGTACTATAACTTTGATGACAGGGACCAGATCTTTCTCAAGTTTCTAAGTCTAGTATCCAGTAAGGTAAATAATAAATCACTGAATTAATAAATGAACAATTAAGTACATTTAAATAATAGGGGCAGGTTTTAAGTTCCCTCTTTCATTAGAAGCCCTCCCATTTCTGTCATTACTGTAATTTAAGATCAAAAAGAGAGATGTGCTTTTAGAGGAATTTTCTGATAAATATCATGCAAAACAAACATTTAATAATACCTACTTGAAGGCTTCTCAGATGGCACTAGTGGTAAAGAACCCGCCTGCCATTGCAGGAGACATAAGAGATGTGGATTGGGAAGATCCCCTGGAGAAGGGCATAGCAACCTGCTCCAGTATTCTTGTCTGGAGAATCCATGGACAGATGAGCCTGGTGGGCTAAGGTCTGTGGGGTCGCAAAGAGTCGACACAACTGAAGCGACTTAGCACGCATGCACTGTATGGCAGATACTATGGTAGCAATAAATACAAAGCAAAATACAAATCAGCCTGTCTGGCCACTCAGTGGAAGGAAATTCTGAGGATCTTTTGACCACTCTATCTGCAGACTCCTTAAAGTGATCAGAATCACATGGACTTAAAAATATATCTAAGATCTCTTTTTGAAAATTAGAGAGGGCATTTCTTTTATCAGTAGCTGAAAAAGCCAAGTTAGAAAAGGCCATAAAGATACCACTCATTTTTTTCCTCATACTTCCTGCAGACACTAAGTATAACCCTCTCACCACTTTAAGAACATGTTTGTTTAATGCACCTGAAGTAGTACGAGTGTTTTTCTATGCACATAAACTACTATAAACATCAAAATGACTGTTTACCCACAAGATTCAAAAAGTATGACTAAGCTTTTCCCACAGATCTTTAACTCTTACTGTAAACATCTCATAATCAAAATCAAATTTGTTTAAATAAAGTAAACATTAAAAGATAAATCTGTAAAACTAATCTTCTCAAAGAAATGAACTAAGATAACACTAAGACTATTTTATTTGCCCCATAAAGCTCTACTAGCAACCAACGGTCTCAGACATGATTTAAGATCAGCCTAGGTCTCCTGACTGCGCTATCCAGTCTGCTTTCCCATCCCCACCTCCATGGTATCTTCACTAGCGACATAGTTACTAAGGTCATGTTTGAAAGCTTTCTTCTATACTTCAATAAAAATTTTTTTTAATTTAAATTTTAAAAAATAAATAAAAGCATTCTTCCCTCCAACTTGCTACCCCTTATCTACTACAACCTCACATTTTCCAGATTCAGACAACAACCTCTGACATTCACCTTGTGATTGAACTCACAGTGAACAAAGCAATCTGTTAAGGAAGACAACAGACCCTGCTTCCCCCTTCACCAGATCTCAGGAGTAAGGGCTTGACAGTGGACAAAATGAAAATGGAAACCAAAAGAGGTTTAAGTTTCTAATTAAGATGATTTATATCAAAGGAAACTACAACATGGAAACTTACATTGCAATACGTAAAATAGATAGCCAATGGGAATTTGCTGTATGGCTCAGGGAACTCAAACAGGGGCTCTGTGACAATCTAGAAGGATGGGATGGGAGGGAGATGGGAGGGAGGTTCAGGAGGGACGGGACATAGGTGTCCCTAAGGTTGATGCTTGTTAATGTTTGACAGAAAACCACAAAATTCTGTAAAGCAATTATCCTCCAATTAAAAAAAAAAGGTGGTGGGAGGGACTCTTTCATCAAATGAGCCAATCATTTCTTCACCCTCTTCTGTCCATATCAACATACAACTTGGCCTATGGATAAGGAAAAAGCCAAGCAAAATTTAGAGGCAAACTATAAGCCCAAATGGTATCTTCTAATGGCAAATGGTAGGTAGAGGAGGAAAAAAGGAGGAAAGGTTTCCAATTTGCTATGTGGAAAACAGCTTCCCAACTCAACAGTCACTCCAAATGCAGGGAGAAATCTCCTCTAAAGGCTAAGGGTTAAAGAGGTTAACCAATTACCTGCAAAGATCACAAAAATTCACAAAGACCAGCTGGAGTTATCAAAAGAAGGGATAGGCAAAGAGGAGTCAGCCAGTTTTGGTTCAACTGCAGAGAAAACAGATTTGAGGTCTCGTGTATACATAAGTGAGCTTCCCAGGTGGCTCAGTGGTAAAGAATCCACCTGCTAATACAGGAGACACAGGTTTGATCCTTGGCTCAGGAAGATCCCCTGGAAGAGGAAATGGCAACACACTCTAGTATTCTTGCCTGAATAACCCCATGGACAGAGGAGCCTGGTGGGCTATAGTCCATGGGGTCACAAAGAGTCAGACATGACAGCGACTGAGCACGCATGTATACGTAAGTATCTATAGCTGTAAAGAAAGAGAGAGAGCCTTTTCTTTGGTTTCAGATCTCAAATGTTGGAATTATGTGCCCTCTATAATGACAGAGTAGAGAATTTCTGGGTGGTCCGGTGGTTAGGATGCCATGCTTCCACTGCAGGGGCACAGGTTTGATCTCCGGTTGGGGAACTAAGATCCTGCAAGCTACACAGGAAAAATGAGAAAGTAAATGAGAAAAATGAGATGATTAATCTTAAGTGAAGTTAAGTCTAGATTTTTTTCTATCAACATGTTCCAAATTATCTTTTCTCTATCAGTCACTGGACTCTCTGAGAAGCAGCTAACGCTGGTCTAAGGCCAACTTTCAACTCAAACAAAGCAGCAGATCTAGATATTATATCACTCAAGGGGGTTTTGGGGATGCTAAATTCTAAGAAATTTTTCTAAATAGCTAAAAGCAGAGAATGACCAAAGTGCTGAATTCTGAATACTTTTCCAAATAAATTCAGAAAGTTCTAATGCACAATTAACTTCACTTCTTGAGTTCACTGAGATTCAATACCATTGCTAGATCAGTGTAAGCCTCAATAAAAGGTAATTGAATTAATGAACAAATTAAGCATCTCCAGCCATTTATCTACATATAGAGATCCCTTCTACACTCTCCATGAATCTACTCTCATCAGCTACCTCAGTCTTTAGAGCTTAGACCAAAAAGGTCTTGTCCACGGAAGGGCTTTAAGATGCAGTGATGTGTTATTCTTAAAAAGCTAAAAGGCTGAGTCTGGTCTTCCACAGCAAACAGACTATTCTGATTAAGCGTTATGTTAAAAAAAAAAAAAAAAAAAACTCAGGTAATACATACATGGCTGAGTAAGCATTCCATCAGCATTCTGCAAATTTTCCAAATCTCAGTAAATGAAACAACTACTCACCTAGAAAATGGGCCTCATTTGATTCCTTACTCTTTTTCTTATCAAAGTCACAAGACCTTGTGTTTCTATTTCTAAAAGAGACCTTTAAAAATCTTCACAGATACCACTCTAGTTCAAGCTACCCACATTCTCTCATATAATCTGTATGTTTCTCCCCACTGGTCTCCTTGTCCTCACTTTTGTCCTTCTACAATCTATTCTCCACAGCAGCCAAAGTGCTATTTTTTAATGCTAATTGCATCCTACTGCTCTTCTATCTAAAATCTTTCAATTGCTTCCTGCTGTATTTAAAATAAAATTCAAAATCTTCACCATGGTCTATAAGGCTCTGTATGATCCAGCCTCTATCTCTCAGATTTTTAACATTCTTTTCTCTAATCTTCATGAATGTCTCCTTATCTTTTACGTATTCCCAGAAAAGTATTTCTATGAACTTATGTACAGGGTAAGTTAGTCAATATCAACATAGGTACATTCTCCTCCTGATTTCATGGGTGGATCAACAATTTTTTCAAAGATACTCATGAAAAAAAAATGCCCAAGGGTATGGAATAACAATATAATATGGTGGGATAGACCTGAAAGGCAGTCCATGCTAAACTCCACATCATACAATTGAAGTCCTTCTATAACATCCTTGCCTAGGGGCCAAAGTAACCCATATTAGCTTTGTAAAGAGAGTAAGTTAGGGAAAAGAATAATCACACTAAACACAATGGTCCTCCTTAACTGTGGTGCCCTCTAACACTCCAAATTTCCATCATCTAAGAATGTGGTCTTTAGCTTCCCGAGCTTAATATAAAGGCAGTAACTCAGGAGGTCCACTACTTCCTCTACCAACCCCATGCTCTTCAATGACCTGCTACTTACTTGTTGCTGGTGGTAAACAAAACAGAACATGGTCCCAGTCCTACTGGAATTGATATATGGGAGAGGGACAATAAACAAACATCAAATAAATAAAGAATTATATGTTATGATATGTGCTACAATGAAAAAGGGAAGAGTACTATCAAACAGAATAATAATCTAAGTAATGATCTAGATGCAGGGGGAACCATTAGGAAAAGCCAATATAATGAAGTGAAAATTTAAACTAAGACTTGAAAATTGGGCTAAGCAGATAAAATGAAAGAAGAGCTTTTCAGGTACTATTTAATCTAATACTCAGCTTCTTTTTATATAAGATAGCAATAATAATGTCTACATCTCACAGGGCTGTCAAGTTGTCACAGGGTGAAAAAAGAAAATGCATGCCAAACTTTACATTCTAGAAATATTAGCTATTTCTTTAATGAGCATGTGTGATTTCATAATCAGAAAAAAAGTTATTTTTTAAAAAGCATCCCTGACACTGCCAAGTAAAACAAATTATTGGTTAAAAATTAAAATATTTCCTCATCCTAACACTTTAAGTTAAGTCGCTCAGTCGTGTCCGACTCTTTGCGACCCCATGGACTGGAGCCCACCAGGCTCCTCCGTCCATGGGATTCTCCAGGCAAGAATACTGGATTGGGTTGCCATTTCCTTCTCCAGGGGATCTTCCCCACGCAGGGATCGAACCCAGGTCTCCCGCATTAGAGGCAGACACTTAAACCTCTTAGCCACCAGGGAAGAGCCCATCCTAACACTTTAGTTGACTTAAAGACTTATTGGGCAAGTAATATGTCTACTGTTTTATTTCTAAGTCCAGTATTCAGTTCTGTTCCTTCTGAGTATATCAGAAACACATTTGACTAGCTAGTCTGGGTAGAAAAGAAATTGCCAAGTGAATTAGTTACAGAAGGAAAGGATAACTATGCAAGAGGTCTTACAACTGAACAATTTAAGAAGGCATTTAGAAATTATTCCATTCATGAGGCAAGAATTCTATACATTCATACAGGTACTAAAAATCACTGGAAGATTTTTCTCAGTTTCATTTTTTTTTATGACTTAAAATGTTTACTGTTTGCTTCCTTTCCTCCCTATTCAATCATTCAGCCAATACCTATAAACGTGTCTTCTAAACATGAGGTACTGTTGGGAGATTAGGAGTATACAGATGAATAAGACACCATGTTTGCCATTATATAATAACCAGCAAGTGATTTTACAAAGCACTTTCACAGTTACCTCATTTGAACCTTGCAAGATCTTGAAACATTCTTGTCATCCTTTTCTACTGAATGAAGAAACCAAGCCCAGAGGATTTAACTAACTTGCCTTTGGCTATTCAATGGATCTGAGATAGGGATCTGAACCCAAGTCTTTGACTCTGAAGTCTGGGTTCCTCCTTTACTCTAGGAGCTTACACTGCTGTAAGGAAACTAAAGCAAAATAACTTTAATACATGGTGAAATGTGTAATAAGAGAGGTACAAAAAAAAAAAAAAAAAAAACTGTAAAAGATCAATGGAGGGAAACATTTTGACTACCTAAGGGAGAGGTAGGGAAGTGTAACAATGGTAAGGAAAATATCAGGAAAGGTTTTATGCAGAAATAAGTGGCCTTTGAGCCAAGTCTTGAAGAGGGGGAAGATTTCCATAGGATAAAGGGAAAGAGTATTCTGGGTTAAAGAAATAATACGAATAAGGAGGCAGGAAAACACATACTGCATTTAGTAAACACATAAAGCCCAGTTTGCCTGAATTATAGAGTACTTGTTAAAGAGGAAGAGAACTAGAAGAAAACAGGCAGGATGAAGCTAGAGCAGAGAGGACTGGACACCAGGCTAAGAGTTTATTTTGAGTTCCATGTTTTAACCCTAGCTGTGTACTAGATAACCTATGGTGCCCTATTAATTTATTTTCAAATACAGATGCCTGGGTCTCACCCAAGACTTTAACTCAATAGGCCTTGTGTGAGGTCCCAGCATCTGTACTTTTTAAGAAACTCCTAAGCAACTCTAATAAGCCACTAAGGTTACAAAACTACACTGTAATCAATGAGGAAATCACAGAATACTTTTGAGCCAGAAAATGCCACTGATTTTTTATTCATTCAATCAATCAACAAATATGATAAGCAGTTATCATTGTCAGGCACTATGAAGGAACCAGTGGAGGCCAATGCAAACAAAACAGACCCTGACTTCAAAAAATTTATAATCTACATACAAAGTCAGTTCAGTTCAGTCATACAGTCATGTCTGACTCTTTGCAACCCCACGACTGCAGCACGCCAGACTTCTCTATCACCATCTCCCAGAGCTTGCTCAAACTCATGTCCATTGAGTCAGTGATGCCATCCAACCATCTCATCTACTTCAAAAAATTTATAATCTACATACAAAGTCAGTTCAGTTCAGTCATACAGTCATGTCTGACTCTTTGCAACCCCACGACTGCAGCACGCCAGACTTCTCTATCACCATCTCCCAGAGCTTGCTCAAACTCATGTCCATTGAGTCAGTGATGCCATCCAACCATCTCATCTTCTGTCGCCCCCTTCTCCTCCTGCCCTCAATCTTTCCCAGCATCAGAGTCTTTTCTAGGTTCTTTTCAGTTCTTCACATTTGGTGACCAAAGTATTGGAGTTTCAGCTTTAGCACTATCCTCCTTCTAATGACTATTCAGGACTCATTTCCTCTAAGATTGACCAGTTTGATCTCCTCGCAGTCCAAGGGACTTGGAAGAGTCTTCTCCAACACCACAGTTCAAAAGCATTAATTCTCCAGTGCTCAGCTTAATTTGGGCTTCCCTGATAGCTCAGTTGGTAAAGAATCCGCCTGCAATGTGGGAGACCTGGGTTCAACCACTGGGCTGGGAAGATCCCTTGGAGAAGGGAAAGGCTACCCTTTCCAGTATTGTGGCCTGGAGAATTCCATGGACTGTATATAGTCCATGGGGTCGCAAAGAGTCAAACATGACTGAGAGACTTTCACTCACAGCTTTCTTTATGGTCCAATTCTCACATCCATACATGACTACTGGAAAAACCATAGCTTTGACTAGATGGACTTTTGTTGGCAAAGTAATGTCTCTGCCTTTTAATATGCTGTCTAGGTTGGTCATAGCTTTTCTTCCAAGGAGCAAGCGTCTTAATTTCGTGGCTGCAGTCACCATCTGCAGTGATTTTGAAGCCCCCCAAAATAAACTCTGTCACTGTTTCCATTGTTTCCCCATCTATTTGCCATGAAGTGATGAGACCTGATGCCATGATCTTCTTTTTTTGAATGCTGAATTTTAAGTCAGCTTTTTCATTCTCCTCTTTCACTTTCATCAAGAGGCTCTTTACTTCCTCTTCACTTTCTCCATAAGGGTGGTGTCATCTGTGTATTTGAGGTTATTGATATTTCTCCTGGCAATCTTGATTCCAGCTTGTGCTTCATCCAGCTGAGCATTTCACATGACAAACTCTGCACAGAAGTTAAATAAGCAGGGTGACAATATACAGCCTTACCTACTCCTTTCCCAATTTGGAACCAGTCTGTTGTTCCATATCCAGTTCTAACTGCTACTTCTTGACCTGTATACAGATTTCTCAGGAGGCAGGTCAGGTGGTCTGGTATTCCCATCTCTTTCAGAATTTTCCACAGTTTGCTATGACCCACATAGTCAAAGGCTGTGGCATACTCGATGAAGCAAAAGTAGATGGTTTTCTGGAATTCTCCTGCCTTTTCTATGATCCAATGGATGTTGGCAATTTGATCTCTGGTTCCTCTGCCTTTTCTAAATACAGCTTGAACATCTGGAAGTTCTTGGTTCACATACTATTGAACCCTAGCTTGGAGAATTTTGAGCATTACTTTGCTAGCATGTAAGATTACTTTGCTACATACACAAGCAAAGAGTAAATTAAAGTCAATGATAAATACTATGGTATTATGGAAGCATATAGGAGGGATGTCTAACTAATCTTGGGAGATCAGAAAAGACTTCCCAGAGAAAGTTATATCTAAGCTGAGTCTTGAAGGTTAAATAGGATTTGGCCAGGCCAATGAGACAGAAAGATTGTGTTCTAGGCAGAGGGAGAGCTGGGGCAGAGACCCAAAGGTGGCAAAGGTCCCACCTCATTTGTGGAACTGAAGGAGAAAGAGGTTCAGTACAGCTGCAGTATACAACTGAGACAAGAACCAACAGATCAGAGAAGAACAAGCAGTGAGGACACAGAGATGGTGAGGGCCAGGATTAGATATTTTGACCTTATTCTGAGGGCAATGAGGATCCATAAAAGGGTTTATAAAAGGAAAAACAAAGTTTGCATTAAACATTGTGGTGTTGGCATAAAGACAGACATATAGACTAATGGAATAGAGCAGAAAGCCCAGAAATAAACCCTCATATATATCAAAGGGAAAAGGACAGTCTCTGCAACGAATGAGAAATGGAGAAATGCAAGTCAAAACCACAGTGAGTTATCACCTTACACCCATTAGAATGTAACTATTCAAAAAAAGAAAGAAAGAAAACAGTCAGCATTGACAAGGATGTAGAGAAATTAGAACCCTTGTGCACTATTTGTAGGATTGTAAAACGGTACAATAACTCTGGAAAACAATATGCTGGTTCCTAAAAAAGTTAAAAATAGAACTATTAAATCATTTAGCAACTCTGCTTCTTGGATAGATCAAAAAAAAAATTGAAAATGGGGTCTCTGAGAGACATATGCACACCTTTATTCAAAGCAGTATTGTTCACAATAGTCAACAGGTGGAAGCAACCCAAATTTCCACAGATGAATGAATAGGTAAGTAAAATATAGTATGTATATACTTGTGATGGAATATTATTCAGACTTAAAAAGGATGGAAATCCTGTCACATGTTACAACATGGGTGAACCTTTAGGACATTAAGCTAAGAAAATGAGCCAGTCACAGAAAGACAACTCCTGAGTGATTCCACTTTTTTGAGGTACCTAAGTAATCAAAATCATTGAAACAGAAAATAGAACAGTGGTTATCAGGAACCGGAGGAAGAGGGAAATAGGGAGCTGTTTAATAGTACAGAATTTCAATTCTGCAAGACGAAAAAGATCCAAAAACCTGTTGCACAACAATATAAACATATTTAACTCCAATACTTTGGCGACCTCATGCAAAGAGCTGACTCATTGGAAAAGACTCTGATGCTGGGAGGGATTGGGGGCAGGAGGAGAAGGGGACGACCAAGGATGAGATGGCTGGATGGCATCACCGACTCGATGCACATGAGTTTGAGTAAAATCTGGGAGTTGGTGATGGACAGGGAGGCCTGGCGTGCTGCGATTCATGGGGTTGCAAAGAGTCGGACACGATTGAGCAACTGAACTGAATACAAACTATTTAATTGTACACTTAAAAACTGCTCATATTGTTTAAAAAATAGATTTGTATTTTAACAGGAACTCTGGCTAGCAATATGGACAATATGGATGCAAGGCAAGGAACAAGACTGATAGGGAGACTAGTTTAGAAGGAACTCGTCTGAGGTGAATGGATTCAAGATAGAAAGGAAGCAAAATGGTCAGGACATGATGATTGATAAGATGTAAAAAATGGGAGGTCAAGGAGGAAGAGAAAGAGAACTAGTTTTAGAAAAGCTAAGCATTATACTAATACTTTCACAAGTTATTAATAAACATTTATTAAGGAGCTCCTTGTGCCAAGTACTTTAGAAGGCTTTAGACAATTTTCTGCCATCTTCACAGAGCAGCTTCTCCTCTGGAAGTTCACCTAAACTAGCGCTTGACACAAAGTGTCTCCTTAATGATTATTTGTTGAAAAGGATATAGACACGAGCAATTACTATGAGAAGGTCAAATGTACTAAAATGAGCATGTTGAGGAAAGAAAAGCTTATGATTCATTTTGGAAATCATTGATCTAAGAACCTACTATATAAGCAAGCAATGGTGACTGTGATAACAAGAGAAGACCAACATAAACAGCAAGGAAACACAGAATAGTGTGATTTTTTAATATGCTGTCTAGGTTGGTCATAGCTTTTCTTCCAAGGAGCAAGCGTCTTAATTTCGTGGCTGCAGTCACCATCTGCAGTGATTTTGAAGCCCCCCAAAATAAACTCTGTCACTGTTTCCATTGTTTCCCCATCTATTTGCCATGAAGTGATGAGACCTGATGCCATGATCTTCTTTTTTTGAATGTTGAATTTTAAGTCAGCTTTTTCATTCTCCTCTTTCACTTTCATCAAGAGGCTCTTTACTTCCTCTTCACTTTCTCCATAAGGGTGGTGTCATCTGTGTATTTGAGGTTATTGATATTTCTCCTGGCAATCTTGATTCCAGCTTGTGCTTCATCCAGCTGAGCATTTCACATGACAAACTCTGCACAGAAGTTAAATAAGCAGGGTGACAATATACAGCCTTACCTACTCCTTTCCCAATTTGGAACCAGTCTGTTGTTCCATATCCAGTTCTAACTGCTACTTCTTGACCTGTATACAGATTTCTCAGGAGGCAGGTCAGGTGGTCTGGTATTCCCATCTCTTTCAGAATTTTCCACAGTTTGCTATGACCCACATAGTCAAAGGCTGTGGCATACTCGATGAAGCAAAAGTAGATGGTTTTCTGGAATTCTCCTGCCTTTTCTATGATCCAATGGATGTTGGCAATTTGATCTCTGGTTCCTCTGCCTTTTCTAAATACAGCTTGAACATCTGGAAGTTCTTGGTTCACATACTATTGAACCCTAGCTTGGAGAATTTTGAGCATTACTTTGCTAGCATGTAAGATTACTTTGCTACATACACAAGCAAAGAGTAAATTAAAGTCAATGATAAATACTATGGTATTATGGAAGCATATAGGAGGGATGTCTAACTAATCTTGGGAGATCAGAAAAGACTTCCCAGAGAAAGTTATATCTAAGCTGAGTCTTGAAGGTTAAATAGGATTTGGCCAGGCCAATGAGACAGAAAGATTGTGTTCTAGGCAGAGGGAGAGCTGGGGCAGAGACCCAAAGGTGGCAAAGGTCCCACCTCATTTGTGGAACTGAAGGAGAAAGAGGTTCAGTACAGCTGCAGTATACAACTGAGACAAGAACCAACAGATCAGAGAAGAACAAGCAGTGAGGACACAGAGATGGTGAGGGCCAGGATTAGATATTTTGACCTTATTCTGAGGGCAATGAGGATCCATAAAAGGGTTTATAAAAGGAAAAACAAAGTTTGCATTAAACATTGTGGTGTTGGCATAAAGACAGACATATAGACTAATGGAATAGAGCAGAAAGCCCAGAAATAAACCCTCATATATATCAAAGGGAAAAGGACAGTCTCTGCAACGAATGAGAAATGGAGAAATGCAAGTCAAAACCACAGTGAGTTATCACCTTACACCCATTAGAATGTAACTATTCAAAAAAAGAAAGAAAGAAAACAGTCAGCATTGACAAGGATGTAGAGAAATTAGAACCCTTGTGCACTATTTGTAGGATTGTAAAACGGTACAATAACTCTGGAAAACAATATGCTGGTTCCTAAAAAAGTTAAAAATAGAACTATTAAATCATTTAGCAACTCTGCTTCTTGGATAGATCAAAAAAAAAATTGAAAATGGGGTCTCTGAGAGACATATGCACACCTTTATTCAAAGCAGTATTGTTCACAATAGTCAACAGGTGGAAGCAACCCAAATTTCCACAGATGAATGAATAGGTAAGTAAAATATAGTATGTATATACTTGTGATGGAATATTATTCAGACTTAAAAAGGATGGAAATCCTGTCACATGTTACAACATGGGTGAACCTTTAGGACATTAAGCTAAGAAAATGAGCCAGTCACAGAAAGACAACTCCTGAGTGATTCCACTTTTTTGAGGTACCTAAGTAATCAAAATCATTGAAACAGAAAATAGAACAGTGGTTATCAGGAACCGGAGGAAGAGGGAAATAGGGAGCTGTTTAATAGTACAGAATTTCAATTCTGCAAGACGAAAAAGATCCAAAAACCTGTTGCACAACAATATAAACATATTTAACTCCAATACTTTGGCGACCTCATGCAAAGAGCTGACTCATTGGAAAAGACTCTGATGCTGGGAGGGATTGGGGGCAGGAGGAGAAGGGGACGACCAAGGATGAGATGGCTGGATGGCATCACCGACTCGATGCACATGAGTTTGAGTAAAATCTGGGAGTTGGTGATGGACAGGGAGGCCTGGCGTGCTGCGATTCATGGGGTTGCAAAGAGTCGGACACGATTGAGCAACTGAACTGAATACAAACTATTGAATTGTACACTTAAAAACTGCTCATATTGTTTAAAAAATAGATTTGTATTTTAACAGGAACTCTGGCTAGCAATATGGACAATATGGATGCAAGGCAAGGAACAAGACTGATAGGGAGACTAGTTTAGAAGGAACTCGTCTGAGGTGAATGGATTCAAGATAGAAAGGAAGCAAAATGGTCAGGACATGATGATTGATAAGATGTAAAAAATGGGAGGTCAAGGAGGAAGAGAAAGAGAACTAGTTTTAGAAAAGCTAAGCATTATACTAATACTTTTACAAGTTATTAATAAACATTTATTAAGGAGCTCCTTGTGCCAAGTACTTTAGAAGGCTTTAGACAATTTTCTGCCATCTTCACAGAGCAGCTTCTCCTCTGGAAGTTCACCTAAACTAGCGCTTGACACAAAGTGTCTCCTTAATGATTATTTGTTGAAAAGGATATAGACACGAGCAATTACTATGAGAAGGTCAAATGTACTAAAATGAGCATGTTGAGGAAAGAAAAGCTTATGATTCATTTTGGAAATCATTGATCTAAGAACCTACTATATAAGCAAGCAATGGTGACTGTGATAACAAGAGAAGACCAACATAAACAGCAAGGAAACACAGAATAGTGTGATTAGGTATCAAGTGTAGGAATGCTGAAATGCCCTGAAGTAGTAAGAATGTGTGAGAGGTACATCCTCCCACCATTGTCCTATTTGCTACAGAATTCAAAGTAGGAGAAACTCTCGAGTCAACACAGATCCAACTCTGATGAATGATACCACCTATCAAATTAAGAAAAACCTACTTGTCAAAATTTCTGTTAGAAACAGGTTTAGCCTAAACTCACAAGGGGCTCTATGAATTCAAATGGCACACTAGCTTCACAGTCATGGAGAAGATTAAAAGATTAGCTAGAAGTCTTCTGAAGCATTTTGTAAATTCTCTGTCCTATCACTATCAACCACTGAAAAGATTCGTCAGTTGCCCAAAACAACCCTGAAAGAAGCAGATGTCTGTGGCTAACAACTTAATGGCTGGAAGTTCAAGTGTTGGGAAGCAGTGTCCACTCATTCATCTATTTATCCATTCACCCAACAAATATTTATTGCATGCCAGTTAAGTGAGATTCAACAGTGAACAAAATAGCCAGGATCAAGGAGCTTAAAGTTGAGTAAATGGGATTACAGTCAGGTAGAACTTGACTCAATCCCAGCTCCACTACTTAGCTAAGAGACCTCAGGTAAATTAACTTCTTTTTGAGCCTCAGATTTCTCACCTGTAAAATGGGAAAATACCACATATTCCATGGGATTGTATGCTAACGTATCCCCCCCACCCCAAAGGAGAGGCTTAGAAGGACCTGGCACACTTATAAGAACAGCTTAATGTTCTTCTTATAAGAAGAATAACAGAAATAATAATAACAGAAAATAAATTATTTTTCTTATAATAAGAAAAACAGCTTAATGATTTTCATTATTATCACTCAGAAAGTCATACAAGCAGTTAAAAAACACCTCCTTCTAAATCAAGAAAATGTTTTCTAATGAAAAAGCTGATAAACAGGATCTGTACAAGGAAGGTATCTTTCAGAGCACTCCTTTAAATCCTGATGCTTTATGAAGTTATCTCCACTTCGATGTTCAGTAAATATCACAAACTCAATCCGTTCAAAATTGGCCTCTTGATTATCTTCCATCTTGTACCTCCTGAAGTCTTCCCATCTCCATTTACAGAAACTCTATCTTTCAGATGTTTAGGCCCAAAACTTCAGTTACCCGTGAATTATTTCATCTTCTCACTTCCCTCACCCACTGCATCAGGAAAGTTTGTTTTCTCTACTTTCAAAATAGATCTACAGTCATGAGGTTCACTGCTACCACTCTGGTCCAAGTCACCATTACCTCTCACCTTTTTTGCATAGTCTTTATTTATTGCATGGACTCTGTTGCAATAGTCTCTCTTTCTCTCTTAACTAGTCTTTCTGCTTTCACCTTTGCCTCCTTTTCAGTCTATTCACCACACAGTTGCCAGGGTGATCCTGTTAAAAGGTAAGTCACATCATGTCGTAATTTCACTCAAAAACCTCCAAAGACTTCTCAATTCATCCTGAGTAAAAGAGGAAACTCTTACAATGGTCTGTAAGGCACTTTGCGGGCTCTGGCCCATGTTTCTTCTCTGACTTCCGTCTACTACTATTCTTTTATTCCTCCTGCTGCAGCCACATCACTGTCTTCGAGTTCTTTGACCACACCCAGCACAAGGCATTTCTCCCTCCATATCTTTACACTTGCTTTTTCCACTGCCTAGAACACTTTCCCCCCAGATATTCACATAATTAGTTCCATTACCTCCTTAATTTTTATCTCTTCTGTGATATCTTCTCTATCTACACATTCAAAATTGTAAACCCCAGAGCACATAACATCATATATACAATTTGTTTCTTGCTTAGTCTAACTCCTCTCCCACCCCTGATGATTACAATGTAATTTCCATGAGGGCAGAGATCATCATTTGTTCGTTATTATATTCTACAGTCTTCCCTGTAGCTTAAATGGTAAAGAATCTGCCTGCAATGTGGGAGACCTGGGTTTGATCCCTGGGTTAGAAAGATCCCCTGGAGAAGGAAATGGCAACCCACTCTAGTATTCTTGCCTCAGAAAACCCCATGCATAGAGGAGCCTGGCAGGCTATAGTCCATGGGGTCTCGAAGAGTTGGACACAACTGAGCAAATAACACTACACTATATTCCCAGTACCTGGAATAGTGCAAGACACATACTGGGAGCCAGTAAATTTTTTTCTTTAATAACTAAATGAGCTAGAGGCATGCTAGCAAATCAGGGGGAAACTTCTTTAAGAAAAAAGTAAATTAAATGAACTCTTCTATTATTTGTAGGTTAGGCTGCCAACCTCAAATTCTTGTTTCTCAAATGTCTTAGGGAGTTACTAAAAATAAGGGCAGAAAACATGTACCACAATTTATTTAGAGATTTGTAAAGTTACTAAATGACCAAACCAAAAGTTAAATAAAAGCTACATTTTTTCAGAAGAAGACGCCAACACGCCAACATGTATTCATAGGAATGCTTTAGCTATTTTTACATGTATAAATAGAATGAACTTCTAATTGTGAAAGGACTTGGATGTAACATTTCACACTATTTTTGACTGCTGGCTCTTTCCACTGGAGTTAATGCAGCTTCTACATGTACTATGGACCCAGTCACACAGGGTATCATTATACAGACCCTATTTAAGAGACTGACCTTCACTAGAGAACTTGGAATTTGACATAACTTGGAAAGTGGAAGGGAGAAGAGAGACAAGGGCATCCCAGGTCCTGGAAGGCATATCTAAGGCCGGCACGTGTAGAAGATAGCAAAGTGACCCGCCTAACTAAAGGGAGCAATTTGAATTTTGAAATCCGATTAGAGAAAGTCTACAATACTAAACAGAAGTTTTTAAACAGAAGCATCACATTATCAAAGTATGCCTAATGAAGTTACTTATGTAGTAACATATCAAACTGAAACAAAGGCAGACCAGGGACAAGAAAAGCAGCCACATGCTTGAAAGATAGAGGGCATGGCTATGCTGCCAAAGTTAACTCAAGGCAGGCACCAGACAACTTTGCATTTGGCTCAAGGTAAGTTAGACCAGGAGAATTCTCTGTACTGGGTCACACAAAAATAAGAAAAGCAGTAGGCAAAACCAATGGCACTATCACAGCACACCAAGAAACTGGAATCGGGGTCTGGCTGCTCGTTTTTATAAATAATGCATGAGTTTGGTTACTGAACCCACAGAGTTTCCTTTCATTGTAAGCTCTCTGATTATATAAGGCTTCTTAGAGGTCTGACAGAAACCAACTCAGAAACAACACATATCAACCCACATAAACAAGGAAATTTCCAAAGTAACTCTTCTTTAATAAAGAAGGTGGGGAAGGGGGTAGAAATGGTGAGTGAGAAGAGGATGAGAGCTTTGTAAATTAAAAATTCTCTTCAGCCATTTGCAGGGCTAAACACTCCCTCATGAGTGAAGAGCATTTCTTTCAGTACCAAGTATCTGACTGGCTGAGGCGACTTTGCTGTAAAGAGGCCAAGCAATTGCTCTGCTTATAGCTGCCATGCCATGTTCAGTTGCTTCAGTCATGTTGACTCTTTGTAACACCACAGACTGTAGCCTACCAGGCTCCTCTGTTCAGGGGACTCTCCAGGCAAAAATACTGAAATGGGCTGCCATTCCAGAGGATCTTCCCAACCCAGGGATTCAATCTACATCTCCTGCATTGCAGGCAGATTCTTTATCACTGAGCCACCAGGGAAGCCCCCTTTTTATAGCTAAAGGGCTCTTATAGCCACAGTGGAAAAAAGAAGTTTTCCCATGGCAGAAATGGCAGGAAAGACCCCAAAACGTCCTACCAATTATTTTGCTGACTCCCTTGACCAGAGTATTGTCACTTGAGGCCCCTATCCCACGTTATACTCCACTCATCCACCAAATTCCCAATCTTCTAGGCACTAAAAGGTTCTGTACAAAGAGGTCCCCCCCACCAAAAGAAGTTCCCCGAACTGTTTGAAATGAGGATATTTCCCTCCTTGTGCTTCTCTTAACAAAGTAAAAAACAAAAAATATCCCCAAACAAAAACAAACCATAAAAACCATTATGAGATGACATGTAATCTGTCTGTAAGCATCTCTCTCTCCTCTTTCTTTGACATCCCTCCTACCTGAATATGGAATAGAAAACAGCATGTAAGTTGGTGGCAGCTACTTTTTGATTATGAATGAGAGCCAACCTTAGGATGAAGCTGACAACGTAAGCATAGAACAAAGAAAT
Organism: Oreotragus oreotragus; assembly: GCA_006410675.1. Classification (NCBI taxonomy): domain Eukaryota; kingdom Metazoa; phylum Chordata; class Mammalia; order Artiodactyla; family Bovidae; genus Oreotragus; species Oreotragus oreotragus. The sequence goes on from SJYX01024026.1 coordinate 78,482, forward strand.
GGGGAGAGGTGGGGGATCTCTGGATAACATCTATTTAGCTGCTGAATTAAACCAAGCTCTAACCTAATAAGCTGCTAGAATTTCAGTTTATATGAGTCCTTTTGTTGTTTAAGGCCATTTAACTATTTTGTTTCTTACACCCAAATACATTAGAATATATCCAATAACCAGAAAACAGCTTTCCCAAATAACACAAAATATACAAAGTTAGTCAGAAATGAATTCTACAAATACTACATGTGTTACACATACAAGAACCTGTGCTCAGGACTATGGGGAATACATAAGTGAATTAAGGACAGCATGTTGCAATGAAAAGAGTATAGACTTTGAGGTCAGATGAACCTAAATCCACATCCTACTTTGAGAAAGTCACTTAATTTCTCAAGCCTTAGTTGTCTCCTCTATAAAATAGAAGAAACAGAACTACAGAATTGTGAGAACTATAGCTAATACATAAAGCACCAAGCATAGCACTCAGCCCACAGTGGGTGCTTAATAACTAGTAGTTATGATTTTTAAAATGAGAGCAAGTCTTTAAACTCAAGTAGGGTAGAAAAGACAAATAATTATAATGTGCTAACTGGGATGTTTATAGGGTATGAGATATTGCAACAAAGGTTCCAATTCTTCACCCCTTCCTGAATCAATGTTCTTCGACACAAAAATCTTTGCAGTATGCCCCCAGTGTGGATTCAGGCATGTGATTTGCTTTGTCCAATCAGATATTAGCCAACCAAACTGGAACATAAGCAGAGTCATGAAAAACACTTGTACAAATGTGCTGGCACACTCTTGCTATTCTGGTATCATCTTAAGAAGGACAAGTCCAAGTTAGCCCACCAGTCCCAGAAGACAATGAGAACAGCTGAAGCAAAGTGCCCACACAAAGCTCACCCTACAGCAGACCACCAGCAGACCTGCAGATAGATGACTGAGCAAGACAGAGAGCAGCAAAACTGCCCAACTGGGCCCCTGGGCCCAGTTCAGCTTAGCAGAGCCTCCAGAGGCATGAGAAATAAATGTTTACTGTGGCATGGTTTTGTGGTTGAATATTACATAGCAAAGCTAACTGACCATAGGGTTATATGTCTGTCTTTAAAAACCAAAGATTTCCACTTCCTTGATACTCGTGACTAAAATGAAAGACAAGGTTAGGTTGTCTGAGTCAAAGACATACTTTGGGATTCTTAATTCAACTCGTTAAACTCAAAAGTGCCTGATCTTTCATCAAACTGCTTTCTCTTTAACAAATACTAATTTGTTAAAAAATTAGAAGTCGATGCTTACTATAAGTAGTTTAAAAAAACACTCATAAATGTCTGACTGTTCCAAGTTCAATTAATGTTTACAGTTACAATGAACACTTGTAGAAATGGCTGAGGCCCAGAAAAGTCTATATCACCATTGTATGTGAGACATATTCTTCTTAATAATATCAATACTTCATAGGCATCAATAAGAGCTGTGCTTCTCTACTGTAATTATTGACAAACTATTTTGAGAGAAATAAGGAATGGTGCTCACGTTACTGTGGAGGACAGGCATTCCACCAATCAAGAAATATTTACTAAATATCATCCAAGTTCTAAGCAGTGCACTTGATGTTATTAGTAATTTATCTTTATGATCCTTAGTGAAACCAACAGCTGTGCTGTCAAGTCAGATTATTAGACCATTAAACCAAAAATCTATGCCATGAAGGCCTTTATTGAGCCCCTTATGAAAACAAGCAAGAACATTTGGATATTTGGGCTTCATGACCCTTGGCCTATTAATATCATAATAAAGGTTATTAATATGAGAAGTTGTATCAATATCTCATTAATTATACAGAAATACACTCACAAAGCACTTACTGTATCTTGCATATGACTATAAACAAGCTACTAAGCAACAGAAAATATTATTTAAGTGCAACATGGCCAAAAGAATGTTGCACTACAGTCATCCATTTCTGTCCTTTCTACTACATCCACTTTCAAATCTGAGGCACGATTACAGGTTTTAAAGCATATTCTTATTTGTCAGTAAAACCAACACACAAGCTCTTCCAATGAACTCACATTTCAGAAAACAATGATATAAACAGGGAGTGCAACAAATAATTTTACAAGTGTTTATGATTAGTGTCAGAGCTCTGGTGGATAGAAGGCTTGAGAGGAGAGAGTTTTGTCTTTGAGGAATATATATATTCACTTCTGAGAAAAGAAATACACAGAAAATATTTCTTGATCCAGGATGCTGGTTATGGGTGTGTTCATTTGTGAAAACCTAGTGAGATACACATTTTCCATGTGTGCTTTTCTTTATACTTTGTAAAAGGTTTTAAAAGTTTAATGACATAAACAGCAGTACAGAATTAAGTACTAAATGAAGACTACTGATAATTCGAGGAGTTCAGGAGGGACTGGTCACTGTTAATGCTATAATAGTTAAAATGTATTAAGCAATTACTGTATGCCACTTACTGTGTTAAATAAGCATTTTACATCTGCATAGTATCAGTGTGGTCATAATCTTACCAATAGCATTTGCCACAACTACGTAATTATTTCTTCCTCCTGGAAACCCCTTCCTTTCCATTCCAGGCCAACACACTCCTGGTGTTCTTCCTATTTCCCTAGCTACTCCTTAATCTGCCTTTCCCACCAGACTTTAAAAATTCAAGTACTTTAACACTCAGCTATAGTCCTCTCCTCTATCTGGACTCCTTGGGATAGGTACTACTATTATTATTCCTGTCTTACAAGTGAAAACATTGTAGCACAGGGAGATTCAATTATTAGATTCAATTAGTTATTAGGGAATCCAAGAATATTAAGAAATATAGCAATCAACACTACAGAGCCCATACTCTTCACTACCTCACTAACCCACTTTCTTTGGCCTTCCATACAAGAGGCAGAACATAGCTATACACATTCCACATTCCGGTGTTCTCAGTAATTGAGAAAAAAGACATTGAGTGAGGCACATGGGACCCTCCTTGATAATATATTAAGGATTAATACCAGGTGCCAAGCCAGTAGGAAACCAATGCTCTTGCAAATTCTGTTGAACAATTTTCCTTCTTAAATTCTTCACTTTTTATTCTGGTGCTTCTCAAGGATAAATGTGAAATCATTCTAGAAGATAGAATCTGAAGAGTTTTCAAGAATACCTAGGAGCCTTATGAAGACCTACTAAGCCTAGAGTATTCTAGGAATCTAAATTTCTAAGAAGCGACCCAAGCAAATTATGAAGCTGGTAACCTAGTACCTGAATTTGGGAAACATTTGTTTGAGAGGGGATTCCCTGGTCCTCAGAGGCTAAGTAGTGACAACTACATATTTACCTGCCTAGAAGAGATTAAAAATGAAATGAGAATAGAGATGTAAACTCTACAAGGAGTAGAGTTTCCTCCGGTCAGGAAACTAGAGCAGCAACAGTGGAATATTAGATTAGGACCCCACACATTTCTTAACAGTCTGGGAATTTGTTGTCATGATACAGCACACAGCCAAGTGACATCATCCCTTAGTTTAGGAGGGGGTCATCCAGGCAGCAACCACCAATATATTTGAGCACTCATTCCCAGTTCAGTTCAGTCACTCAGTGTGTCCGACTCTTTGCGATCCCATGAACCGCAGCATACCAGGCCTCCTTGACTCATTCCCAGAATACTCACCAAGTGCTATCAGGGAATCCAAGAGTATTAAGAGATATGGCAAACTGTCCCAAGGCTACAGAAGAAAGCTTTGTTAACAATGCCCTTTTTGCATAAACATAAATGAATACATATTTTGCATACGTATGTGAGTAACAATTAGAGTGGAACCATAAATGCTGAACCTAAGGCAAAGAAGTCACTTCAACATGCTTGTTGAAGTCTTACCTCTGTGAGTGCATGCAACTGTCCTTGATGTACACACACACCCATGAACCTACAAAAAAAAACAGATTTTTTTTTAAACAAATGAAAAGGACATGAACTTAACTAGAGTAGTTGTGCATGCATTAGAAACAGTCAAACACCTGTAAAGTCTACTGTCCTGAATAACACTGTAGCTTCTCAAACTTTAATACCACTCTTGTAAATTCTAAGTTTATCATGAAATATCTGGCTGTGGCAAGACCGAGTGATAAAAAGCACTGGTGGAAGAGGGAGGTGAGCAAGCCTTTAAAAACAGCATGGTATAATGAAACAAGCACCAAGCTGGAACCAAGGAAACTTGATACTGGTTTAGCTTGGCCATTATCTGTTTACATGCTCACACACAGAAAAAGGTCACTAACCCTATGGTATCCTCAGTTTGCTCATCTAGGAAGTAAGTAGGTTGAACTACCCAATATGAAGGTCTGTAATTTACAATCAATGAACTGGGATTGGGTATACCCACATTAATTAGAGGACAGAGAGCTAACTTCCTTAACATAAAAAGAACTCTTCTAAATATGTAACTTTAAAAAGAATCCAATAGAAAAATAAGCAAAAAGCACATACATAAAAAGAATACAAAGAAAACTAAGAATAAAGGGCTAATCATATAAAAATGTGCTCTCCTTCATAATGAGAGAAATGTATACTAAAACAAGAAGCTATTACTTTTTAAATCTATCAGTGAATGAAGATTAAGAATGATAATGATTGGGAGAATTCCTCAAGATGGATCCAGTGGTTTGGACTCTGCTCTCACTGCAGAGGGTGCAAGTGCAATCCTTGGTTAGGGAACTAGGATGCTGCTTAGGAATGCAAGCCCAACAGGGCAGCACCACTCAACCCCCAGAAAAGAGTGATAATGCTCAGTGTTGTCCAGAAGGGAAGGAAACAACAATAGGAAATACTGCTGAGTTCTCAGTACAACTTTTTCAAAGGGTAATTAATTGATCATCCTAGCAAAAATTTTCATTACTCCAACAATCCACTTCTAGAAATTTATCTTACAAGTACACTCAATTTGGGTGAGCAAAAATTCACATAAAAGGACATCTACTTCACCAGTGTACGTGAATCTAAATACCCATCAAATAAAAGACTTGTTAAATATTTACAGTATAATTCATACATTAGAATACTATACAGGCATTAAAAAGAATGAAGTACTCCTTACGCACTGACATGACAATATACACAAAATATACTGCTAAATGAAAATGTCAAGCTTTAAAATACCATTTATGTAAAAAAAATTTTATACATTAATAGAAAGTATCTAGAAGCATTAATAATAAATGGTACTAAGGGGGTAAAGGGTGATTTTTATTTTTTAGTGCACAACTTATGTTATATTTGAAGTTTCTTCAAACATCAGCTTAAATTTTTAGGTAAAAATAATTTTTAAACAAAAATCGCAAATCAATTATTATGACTGATGATAATCATTAAGTGACAGAAGATAAATGATATAAAGCCAGTGACACTCAGGGCTTAGGTTGTCAAGAAAAGTGTCATTAACAATACCCACAAGGCCCAAGTAAGCTCTAGTTTAGAAGAGAAAAGAAAAGGGAAGAGATTGACTAAAGTGATAGTGCAGGCATAGCAGTGACTGTGCTCGAAAGGACCATAAAGTTCTATGAAGGCAGAGTCCAGGTCATAGCACCTAACTGCCTAGCAAATAGTTTGCTTACTCAGTGAATAATTGCTGAGTGAAAAGGAACTGAGTGAGGGAGAAAGCCAGCTGTAACATCACAGCGGTTTTAAAGACATGTTGCTCTAACCAAAATTACTAGTGTGAAAATTTCAGTTTCTCCAAGAGGTGTTATCTAGACCACTGGTTTTCTCTAAGGGCATCCAGAGACACAATGGGGACTTGAGAAAGGAAAAAAACCCAAGGAAATATCTAGGTAGTACTGAAAATAAGATGCAGGTTTCAATGACAGGCTAAAACTTACCTCTTGGGAACAAACAGGCTTAGGAATAAAAAGGAAGTGAGAGTAGTTAAAAGAGGTCTGGAAAAAAAAAATAAAAGAGGTTCTGGATTTCCCTGGTGGTACAGTGGATAAGAATCCACCTGCCAATGCAGGGGACATGAGCGGGACCCCTGATCCAGGAAGATTCCACATGCCATGTGCCACAACTACTGAAGCCCACACATTTTAGTACCCACGAGCCCCAACTACTGAGCCCTCATGCTGCAAGTACTGAAGTCCAGCACGCCTAAGAGAAGCCACCACAATGAGAAGCTTGCACACCGCAACCAAGAGTAGCCCCTGTTTGCTGCAACTAGAGAAAGTCCACACAGCATTGAAGCCCCAGCACAGCCAAAAATCATTTAAAAAATTAAAAGTACAGAAAGAAGATAACTGACAATCTAGATATCGATCTTAAAAAGAGCTCTGAAGTTAGAGGGTGTAGGTTCAAATCCCATCTCCACTTGTTACTAGGCAAGCATTAGTTTCCCTCTTATAGGATAATAGTGTCCACAACGTAAGGTTGTTGGAAAGACTAAATAAAACAATTTTATTCACCAGTCAGTTTCTTTACTATGAAACTCACTACCTAATATGGAAGGGAGTGAGGTGAGGAATGCAGGACAGGTAAAAGTCTAAAGAATTAACATAAGTAACACAGAGGGCTGGAAGACTGAATCTGGAATGCTGAATGTTTCTGGGCAGCATGGCATAGTGTCTTTGCAGACACAGCATTTGACAGCTTCAGTTTAACATCAGAAACCAGCTGGGTAAAAGAGAGGAAGCTGTACTAGAGCAAAGGAAATCCGGGCAAGATAAATGAGAAAACAATCAATCTGGGGGAGCTGAAGTTTTAGAGGTTATCTTTTTTTCCCCTTATTAAAGACACTTTTTTTTTGTAACAGTGTTTTTATTGAAGGACAGTTGATTTACAATATTATATTCACTTCAGGTGTACAGCAAAGTGATTCAGTTATATATATATTCTTTTTCAGATTCTTTTCCTTTATAGGTTATTACAATATATTGAGTATAGTTCCATAGCTATATAGTAGGTCCTTCTTGGTTATCTATTTGCAGCATGTATCAGAGAAGGCAATGGCACCCCACTCCAGTACTCTTGCCTGGAAAATCCCATGGATGGAGGAGCCTGATAGGCTGCAGTCCATGAGGTCGCGAAGAGTATGACATGACTGAGCAACTTCATTTTCACTTTTCACTTTCATGCATTGGAGAAGGAAATGGCAACCCACTCCAGTATTCTTGCCTGGAGAATCACAGGGACAGGGGAGCCTGGTGGGCTGCCGTCTATGGGGTTGCACAGAGTTGGACACGACTGAAGCGACTTAGCAGCAGCAGCATGTATATGTTAAACCCAAACTCCTAATTTATCCCCTTCCCACCTTTCTGTTTTGGTAACGATAAGATTGTTTTCTCTGTCTGAGGGTCTATTTCTATTCAGTGTCACATGAATAGAAGGGGAAGGGGATAAATTATATCCTTTTCAGATTCTCTTCCATTATAGGTTATGACAAGATACTGAACATAGTTCCCAGTACTATACAGTGGCTCCTTGGTGATTACCTATTTTGTGTATAGTAGTGGGTATCTGTTAATTCCAAACTCCTAATTTATCTCCCACTTTCCCTTTTGGCAACCATAAATTGGTTTTCTATGTTTGTGAGTCCATTTCTATTTTATAGATAAGTTCATTTTGTGTTTTTTAAGAGTCCACATATAAGTGATATCGTATGATATTTGCCTTTGTCTGACTTACTTCACTTAGTATGATAATATCTAGGTCCATTCATGTTACTGAAAATGGCACTATTTCATTCCTTTTATGGCTGAGTAATATTCCATTGTGTGTATATACCACATCTTCTTTACTGTAGAGGTATCTTTTAAAAAGGTCAGTGTTCTTTAAGCATTAGTACAGTTCCTCGGTCACCAGAATTATGAGAGTCAGTATTCTATTCATTTATTTAACAACTATTTGTTGAATGGTCAATATGTGTAACACATTAGGGACAGAACAGTGAATAAAACAAAGTCCCTGCTCTCAAAGCAGTTTCATTCCAGGGGTCATTCTATTGGAAAGCAATTGTAATAAAAAGTTAAATGGATGTTTTGCAGAATGCAGTTAAATTGTTGTGCATAAATAGCTGTATCTAGTGAATCTCGAACAGGAAGAATGCTTCCCTGAGATTACATGGTATTTCTGCCTAAGGATGATTCTATTCTCATTATCCCACCATAGCAAAAAGAGGTAAATAATACACAATACACTTTTATTACAATTACACAATAAGCTTTTATTTACAAAAATTTTATTATAATATTACAATAAGTAATATACAAAAGCTTCACTACAGCTTTCTAAACTATAAAGGGCACTAGCAGGGGTTAATAACTAAGGCCTAATACTTGTTTTTATAAAAATTTTACTGGAACACAAGCAGCAGCAGCAGCAGCAATCATGGTATTTTCTGGCGCTGCTTTTGTGCTACAACAGCAGACTTAAATAGTTATGACAGAGACTGTATGGCTTGCAAATACTGAAGTGAAGTCGCTCAGTCGTGTCCGATTCTTTGCGACCCCATAGACTGTAGCCTATCAGGCTCCTCTGCCCATGGGATTTTCCAGGCAAGAGTGCTGGAGTGGACTGCCATTTCCTTTTCCAAGGGACTTTATCTTATCCTTTACAAAAAGAGTTTGCTCATGCTACCTTAAAAGATTGTCAGGAGGATAAAATGGGATATTTCAGGTACAATATCTAGCTTATGATCAAATACAGGTTAAATGTTTTTTATTTTATTATTATTAATAATTCTAAATTATACCATCTCTTATATGACTATTAGAGTTACCTTTTTAAAACCTGAACTATGTAATTTTCTTCTTTATAAACCTTCAATGGCTCCCTTCTGCCTATATAATAAAGGCAAAATTCCTTACCACAGCATTTGAAACTTTCCATGATGTGTTTCAGCTTATCTTTGGAAGCTCACACTTTCCCATGAGCCTTATTCTTCACCCATTTCTCCCTTTCCTCTACTTCTATCCTACAAATATATTTAAATTTACTCATCTTAAAAAATGCTTCCCTTGCCCCCTCTCTAGTGGTTCAACAGTAAAGAATCTGCCTGCAAAGCAGGAGATGTGGAGATGTGGAGCTGTGGGTTCGATCCTTGGGTCAGGAAGATCTCCTGGAGGAGGAAATAAATTTCTAATGGCACTCCAGTATTCTTGCCCAGAAAGTCTCATGGACAGAGGAGCCTGGTGGGCTATTGCAAAAGAGTCGGACAGGACTGAGCAACCAAAACAACAACAAAAACAAAGCCCCCTCCCTAAAATATGATCCTAAGTCATTCTTTCATTTGTACCCAACCTTTAAGAGTAGGTTACATACACTATAGGGCTTCCCTGGTGGTTAAGACAGTAAAGAATCTGCCTGCAATGCAGGAGACAGGGGTTCAATCCCTGGGCTGGGAAGATCCCCTGGAAGAGAAAATGGCAACCCACTCCAGTATTCTTGCCTGGAGAATTCCATGGACAGAGGAGCCTGGTGGGTGACAGTCACTTNATACACTATAGGGCTTCCCTGGTGGTTAAGACAGTAAAGAATCTGCCTGCAATGCAGGAGACAGGGGTTCAATCCCTGGGCTGGGAAGATCCCCTGGAAGAGAAAATGGCAACCCACTCCAGTATTCTTGCCTGGAGAATTCCATGGACAGAGGAGCCTGGTGGGTGACAGTCACTTAACAGTTTCACTTTACATACATATCTTTACACTTATCTGGCTTCCCTGGTAGATCAGCTGGTAAGGAATTTGCCTGCAACACAAGAGACCTTGGTTTGATTCCTGGGTCGGGAAGATCCACTGGAGAAGGGATAGGCTACCCACTCCTATATTCTTGGGCTTCCCTGATGGCTCAGCTGGTAAAGAATCTGCCTGCAATGCAGGAGACCTGGGTTCAATCCCTGCATTGGGAAGCTCCCCTGGAGATCTTCATGGGTACAGTCCATGCGGACACAACTGAGTGACTAACACTTTCACTTTACATACACTATCTACATATCTTTAACCTTCCTTTGTTCCTAGACTCATTATAACCTGCCTTCTGCCCAACTAACTCTTTTTGTAACTTTCCTTACTGTGGAAGATTCAGAGTTTTATTTGTCTCTGCATTTCTAGTACCTACTATAGTATCTTACACACAGTAAGCAAGATCTCAGTAAAGATTTGTTGAAGGGCATGAATGATTTTTATGACCTAGAAACTTAGCTTCAAGCTCCTCCTTGAGCTGGAAGACTTCATTTACTTACAGAAAATTATCCTTCTAGGATCAGCTAAAATTTCATTTTCTCTGCAATGATCTTTAGGATGCCTTCAGTTAACATTACTACTCTTTTTCTTCCTGGCTCCAAGCAGTGCTAACATCCTTCTCTGCAAGATTGCTCATTAGCATTAAGTCAGGAGGTCCAAGGTCTGGAGTCTGACTGCTTGGATTTGAATCCTGGCTCTGCTTACTGATGACCTCTCCGTATTTCAGGGTTTTTCCACATGTAAAATGGAAATGTTGGTATTATCTAATCTATATGGTTATTGTGATGATTAAAATAACTTGAGCTCTTAGAACATAATATGCACTAGAGAATGTTAGCTATTCTTCTTTTTAACCTTTCTGCTTTCTCCAGATTGGAATATAAGGAAGGCTTTTAAGAGTACAGAACTTATCTAATTTATTTCTATATACACACAATGCTTTGGACCTAAGATGCTAAACAAGTATTTCTTGAATGAAAAGGCAATAAACACCAGATTAGTTTCACAACGTAAACTCATTTTATAAGAAAGAACATTTAGAGGCAGGTACAAAGCTAGAAAACCAAGAGGTATTTATTTTATTTCATCAAATATTTGTATAGAAGGGAGGCAATAGGACTCTATTAGCAAAACAATGGCTACATTCTAAAGTTAAAAGAGTCGTCTAGAAACTGAAAGTACTTGGTTTGAGTGAGATTTACCCTTGCTTCCCATGCCCTCAGACCCACCATCACTATTACCACACCACCCACAGAGATGTCACAGAGGACACGTTCAGGCAGGCATGGCTTCATATGACAGTCTTCCCCACCCCCTACTCACATCACCACATCATAGTGGTGTCACACAATTCTACTTCTTCGTGAAACTTTTCTGCTAGATCTTCTCAACCTCATTTCCTTTCTACCACCACCACCACCACGTCGAAAATGGTATTAAAGAGCTGGCAAGCTGAGACAGGCATTAGCTTTCTATTGGAAGAAGAGCTTGAGCAGAGCTAATCATTCGAGTTGCTATAAAAAGCATATACTTTTAAAAGGGAAATATTACTCATCCCTTAATAGGGAAGTGATTTACGCCTAAAAAGGCATTTAATATATCAACAGTAAGTTTTTGATGAAATTTTTATTGCTATTTTAATCAAAATCTAAACTGTGGCCGAAGCTGAAAATCTTTCTTGGTAAGAGACAGGATCTTAAAAAAAATTACATTATGAATATTCTTATTCTCCACTATCAACACCCAAAATCATGTAAGCTTAAATTATTTAACTCAGAAAGGGGCATTTTCTTAATGGATATGCTTGAGAGTTAGTGACAGATTACTCAAATTTGTTATTTTTAATTTCATATTACACACACATTTGCACTGTCTTGGCTCAGAGGCTCAGAGGCTCAGAGGTTAAAGCATCTGCCTCCAATGCGGGAGACCTGGGTTCGATCCCTGGGTCGGGAAGATCCCCTGGAGAAGGAAATGGCAATCCACTCCAGTATTCTTGCCTGGAGAATCCCATGGACGGAGAAGCCTAGTAGGTTACAGTCCATGGGGTTGCAAAGAGTCGGACACGACTGAGCGACTTCACCTCACTTCCTAAATTTTAATATGGAAACAGATCACCCAGAAGTTATGTAAACTGTAGACTTTGATTCTATTAAGTCAGGGGGGAACTGAAATTTCGAATTTCAGTAGCTGATCACTGAAGTTACTCAGACTATAACAGGAAACTCCCAACTCTGATACTACTGGTAAACTAGAGTTTGACCAGAGACTTAATTTTCCTGTCTTTCCTGTAGAATGATTTACCATTCCCCATAAAGTATCATAACCTCACTTTTCCATAACTTAGCTTTCTTCCTCAGACTGTTTCCAATGTTTAGAATGCCCCACCCTTCATTTCCACAGAGTTATATTCTGCCCCAAAGCTCATTTCCTTCCCCCAAAACAAATCTGGCTCTAAGTAGAAGTATTTCTGAACCAGCATGCTTCTGAAATTACCAAGGCACTCCATCTATACCACACTGCCACATCATCATAATTTTCTACCTTTAACTGTTTTATAATATGCCTTATATTTCCCTTAGGAGACCATAAGCTTCTTAAAGCATTCTCTTGAGTGGCATACAATAGTATATAAACACTTGCTGGATAATTTAAAACACAACTCTGAAGACTCAAATATTACTGAGTGCCAGTTATGTGCCAGGCACCGGTAATGATCATAACAATTATAAGAACTAACTCAAAGAGTACTTACCATCTAGGCATTGTTCTAAGCACTTTATGTTATATTCATTTAATCCTCATAATAACCCAAAGAAGTAATACTTTTATTAACCTGATCATATTGATGAAGAAACTGAGGCTCAGAGAAATCAAGTAACTTGTCCAAAGTCACACAGCTAATAAGTGGCAGAGTCAGGAGTCAAATCTAAACAGTGGGTTCCAAAGTCTGTGGTTTTGTTGTTGTTTTTTGGGGGGCCAGGGTGGGGGGGAGGGGCGGGTGTGTACCATGTGGCTTGGGGGATCTTAGTTCCCCCTACCAGGGATCAAATCCAGGGCCCCTGAAGTACAAGCATAGAGTCNATGTTTAGGCCCAAAACTTCAGTTACCCGTGAATTATTTCATCTTCTCACTTCCCTCACCCACTGCATCAGGAAAGTTTGTTTTCTCTACTTTCAAAATAGATCTACAGTCATGAGGTTCACTGCTACCACTCTGGTCCAAGTCACCATTACCTCTCACCTTTTTTGCATAGTCTTTATTTATTGCATGGACTCTATTGCAATAGTCTCTCTTTCTCTCTTAACTAGTCTTTCTGCTTTCACCTTTGCCTCCTTTTCAGTCTATTCACCACACAGTTGCCAGGGTGATCCTGTTAAAAGGTAAGTCACATCATGTCGTAATTTCACTCAAAAACCTCCAAAGACTTCTCAATTCATCCTGAGTAAAAGAGGAAACTCTTACAATGGTCTGTAAGGCACTTTGCGGGCTCTGGCCCATGTTTCTTCTCTGACTTCCGTCTACTACTATTCTTTTATTCCTCCTGCTGCAGCCACATCACTGTCTTCGAGTTCTTTGACCACACCCAGCACAAGGCATTTCTCCCTCCATATCTTTACACTTGCTTTTTCCACTGCCTAGAACACTTTCCCCCCAGATATTCACATAATTAGTTCCATTACCTCCTTAATTTTTATCTCTTCTGTGATATCTTCTCTATCTACACATTCAAAATTGTAAACCCCAGAGCACATAACATCATATATACAATTTGTTTCTTGCTTAGTCTAACTCCTCTCCCACCCCTGATGATTACAATGTAATTTCCATGAGGGCAGAGATCATCATTTGTTCGTTATTATATTCTACAGTCTTCCCTGTAGCTTAAATGGTAAAGAATCTGCCTGCAATGTGGGAGACCTGGGTTTGATCCCTGGGTTAGAAAGATCCCCTGGAGAANTCTTGCTTAGTCTAACTCCTCTCCCACCCCTGATGATTACAATGTAATTTCCATGAGGGCAGAGATCATCATTTGTTCGTTATTATATTCTACAGTCTTCCCTGTAGCTTAAATGGTAAAGAATCTGCCTGCAATGTGGGAGACCTGGGTTTGATCCCTGGGTTAGAAAGATCCCCTGGAGAAGGAAATGGCAACCCACTCTAGTATTCTTGCCTCAGAAAACCCCATGCACAGAGGAGCCTGGCAGGCTATAGTCCATGGGGTCTCGAAGAGTTGGACACAACTGAGCAAATAACACTACACTATATTCCCAGTACCTGGAATAGTGCAAGACACATACTGGGAGCCAGTAAATTTTTTTCTTTAATAACTAAATGAGCTAGAGGCATGCTAGCAAATCAGGGGGAAACTTCTTTAAGAAAAAAGTAAATTAAATGAACTCTTCTATTATTTGTAGGTTAGGCTGCCAACCTCAAATTCTTGTTTCTCAAATGTCTTAGGGAGTTACTAAAAATAAGGGCAGAAAACATGTACCACAATTTATTTAGAGATTTGTAAAGTTACTAAATGACCAAACCAAAAGTTAAATAAAAGCTACATTTTTTCAGAAGAAGACGCCAACACGCCAACATGTATTCATAGGAATGCTTTAGCTATTTTTACATGTATAAATAGAATGAACTTCTAATTGTGAAAGGACTTGGATGTAACATTTCACACTATTTTTGACTGCTGGCTCTTTCCACTGGAGTTAATGCAGCTTCTACATGTACTATGGACCCAGTCACACAGGGTATCATTATACAGACCCTATTTAAGAGACTGACCTTCACTAGAGAACTTGGAATTTGACATAACTTGGAAAGTGGAAGGGAGAAGAGAGACAAGGGCATCCCAGGTCCTGGAAGGCATATCTAAGGCCGGCACGTGTAGAAGATAGCAAAGTGACCCGCCTAACTAAAGGGAGCAATTTGAATTTTGAAATCCGATTAGAGAAAGTCTACAATACTAAACAGAAGTTTTTAAACAGAAGCATCACATTATCAAAGTATGCCTAATGAAGTTACTTATGTAGTAACATATCAAACTGAAACAAAGGCAGACCAGGGACAAGAAAAGCAGCCACATGCTTGAAAGATAGAGGGCATGGCTATGCTGCCAAAGTTAACTCAAGGCAGGCACCAGACAACTTTGCATTTGGCTCAAGGTAAGTTAGACCAGGAGAATTCTCTGTACTGGGTCACACAAAAATAAGAAAAGCAGTAGGCAAAACCAATGGCACTATCACAGCACACCAAGAAACTGGAATCGGGGTCTGGCTGCTCGTTTTTATAAATAATGCATGAGTTTGGTTACTGAACCCACAGAGTTTCCTTTCATTGTAAGCTCTCTGATTATATAAGGCTTCTTAGAGGTCTGACAGAAACCAACTCAGAAACAACACATATCAACCCACATAAACAAGGAAATTTCCAAAGTAACTCTTCTTTAATAAAGAAGGTGGGGAAGGGGGTAGAAATGGTGAGTGAGAAGAGGATGAGAGCTTTGTAAATTAAAAATTCTCTTCAGCCATTTGCAGGGCTAAACACTCCCTCATGAGTGAAGAGCATTTCTTTCAGTACCAAGTATCTGACTGGCTGAGGCGACTTTGCTGTAAAGAGGCCAAGCAATTGCTCTGCTTATAGCTGCCATGCCATGTTCAGTTGCTTCAGTCATGTTGACTCTTTGTAACACCACAGACTGTAGCCTACCAGGCTCCTCTGTTCAGGGGACTCTCCAGGCAAAAATACTGAAATGGGCTGCCATTCCAGAGGATCTTCCCAACCCAGGGATTCAATCTACATCTCCTGCATTGCAGGCAGATTCTTTATCACTGAGCCACCAGGGAAGCCCCCTTTTTATAGCTAAAGGGCTCTTATAGCCACAGTGGAAAAAAGAAGTTTTCCCATGGCAGAAATGGCAGGAAAGACCCCAAAACGTCCTACCAATTATTTTGCTGACTCCCTTGACCAGAGTATTGTCACTTGAGGCCCCTATCCCACGTTATACTCCACTCATCCACCAAATTCCCAATCTTCTAGGCACTAAAAGGTTCTGTACAAAGAGGTCCCCCCCACCAAAAGAAGTTCCCCGAACTGTTTGAAATGAGGATATTTCCCTCCTTGTGCTTCTCTTAACAAAGTAAAAAACAAAAAATATCCCCAAACAAAAACAAACCATAAAAACCATTATGAGATGACATGTAATCTGTCTGTAAGCATCTCTCTCTCCTCTTTCTTTGACATCCCTCCTACCTGAATATGGAATAGAAAACAGCATGTAAGTTGGTGGCAGCTACTTTTTGATTATGAATGAGAGCCAACCTTAGGATGAAGCTGACAACGTAAGCATAGAACAAAGAAATGGGGAGAGGTGGGGGATCTCTGGATAACATCTATTTAGCTGCTGAATTAAACCAAGCTCTAACCTAATAAGCTGCTAGAATTTCAGTTTATATGAGTCCTTTTGTTGTTTAAGGCCATTTAACTATTTTGTTTCTTACACCCAAATACATTAGAATATATCCAATAACCAGAAAACAGCTTTCCCAAATAACACAAAATATACAAAGTTAGTCAGAAATGAATTCTACAAATACTACATGTGTTACACATACAAGAACCTGTGCTCAGGACTATGGGGAATACATAAGTGAATTAAGGACAGCATGTTGCAATGAAAAGAGTATAGACTTTGAGGTCAGATGAACCTAAATCCACATCCTACTTTGAGAAAGTCACTTAATTTCTCAAGCCTTAGTTGTCTCCTCTATAAAATAGAAGAAACAGAACTACAGAATTGTGAGAACTATAGCTAATACATAAAGCACCAAGCATAGCACTCAGCCCACAGTGGGTGCTTAATAACTAGTAGTTATGATTTTTAAAATGAGAGCAAGTCTTTAAACTCAAGTAGGGTAGAAAAGACAAATAATTATAATGTGCTAACTGGGATGTTTATAGGGTATGAGATATTGCAACAAAGGTTCCAATTCTTCACCCCTTCCTGAATCAATGTTCTTCGACACAAAAATCTTTGCAGTATGCCCCCAGTGTGGATTCAGGCATGTGATTTGCTTTGTCCAATCAGATATTAGCCAACCAAACTGGAACATAAGCAGAGTCATGAAAAACACTTGTACAAATGTGCTGGCACACTCTTGCTATTCTGGTATCATCTTAAGAAGGACAAGTCCAAGTTAGCCCACCAGTCCCAGAAGACAATGAGAACAGCTGAAGCAAAGTGCCCACACAAAGCTCACCCTACAGCAGACCACCAGCAGACCTGCAGATAGATGACTGAGCAAGACAGAGAGCAGCAAAACTGCCCAACTGGGCCCCTGGGCCCAGTTCAGCTTAGCAGAGCCTCCAGAGGCATGAGAAATAAATGTTTACTGTGGCATGGTTTTGTGGTTGAATATTACATAGCAAAGCTAACTGACCATAGGGTTATATGTCTGTCTTTAAAAACCAAAGATTTCCACTTCCTTGATACTCGTGACTAAAATGAAAGACAAGGTTAGGTTGTCTGAGTCAAAGACATACTTTGGGATTCTTAATTCAACTCGTTAAACTCAAAAGTGCCTGATCTTTCATCAAACTGCTTTCTCTTTAACAAATACTAATTTGTTAAAAAATTAGAAGTCGATGCTTACTATAAGTAGTTTAAAAAAACACTCATAAATGTCTGACTGTTCCAAGTTCAATTAATGTTTACAGTTACAATGAACACTTGTAGAAATGGCTGAGGCCCAGAAAAGTCTATATCACCATTGTATGTGAGACATATTCTTCTTAATAATATCAGTACTTCATAGGCATCAATAAGAGCTGTGCTTCTCTACTGTAATTATTGACAAACTATTTTGAGAGAAATAAGGAATGGTGCTCACGTTACTGTGGAGGACAGGCATTCCACCAATCAAGAAATATTTACTAAATATCATCCAAGTTCTAAGCAGTGCACTTGATGTTATTAGTAATTTATCTTTATGATCCTTAGTGAAACCAACAGCTGTGCTGTCAAGTCAGATTATTAGACCATTAAACCAAAAATCTATGCCATGAAGGCCTTTATTGAGCCCCTTATGAAAACAAGCAAGAACATTTGGATATTTGGGCTTCATGACCCTTGGCCTATTAATATCATAATAAAGGTTATTAATATGAGAAGTTGTATCAATATCTCATTAATTATACAGAAATACACTCACAAAGCACTTACTGTATCTTGCATATGACTATAAACAAGCTACTAAGCAACAGAAAATATTATTTAAGTGCAACATGGCCAAAAGAATGTTGCACTACAGTCATCCATTTCTGTCCTTTCTACTACATCCACTTTCAAATCTGAGGCACGATTACAGGTTTTAAAGCATATTCTTATTTGTCAGTAAAACCAACACACAAGCTCTTCCAATGAACTCACATTTCAGAAAACAATGATATAAACAGGGAGTGCAACAAATAATTTTACAAGTGTTTATGATTAGTGTCAGAGCTCTGGTGGATAGAAGGCTTGAGAGGAGAGAGTTTTGTCTTTGAGGAATATATATATTCACTTCTGAGAAAAGAAATACACAGAAAATATTTCTTGATCCAGGATGCTGGTTATGGGTGTGTTCATTTGTGAAAACCTAGTGAGATACACATTTTCCATGTGTGCTTTTCTTTATACTTTGTAAAAGGTTTTAAAAGTTTAATGACATAAACAGCAGTACAGAATTAAGTACTAAATGAAGACTACTGATAATTCGAGGAGTTCAGGAGGGACTGGTCACTGTTAATGCTATAATAGTTAAAATGTATTAAGCAATTACTGTATGCCACTTACTGTGTTAAATAAGCATTTTACATCTGCATAGTATCAGTGTGGTCATAATCTTACCAATAGCATTTGCCACAACTACGTAATTATTTCTTCCTCCTGGAAACCCCTTCCTTTCCATTCCAGGCCAACACACTCCTGGTGTTCTTCCTATTTCCCTAGCTACTCCTTAATCTGCCTTTCCCACCAGACTTTAAAAATTCAAGTACTTTAACACTCAGCTATAGTCCTCTCCTCTATCTGGACTCCTTGGGATAGGTACTACTATTATTATTCCTGTCTTACAAGTGAAAACATTGTAGCACAGGGAGATTCAATTATTAGATTCAATTAGTTATTAGGGAATCCAAGAATATTAAGAAATATAGCAATCAACACTACAGAGCCCATACTCTTCACTACCTCACTAACCCACTTTCTTTGGCCTTCCATACAAGAGGCAGAACATAGCTATACACATTCCACATTCCGGTGTTCTCAGTAATTGAGAAAAAAGACATTGAGTGAGGCACATGGGACCCTCCTTGATAATATATTAAGGATTAATACCAGGTGCCAAGCCAGTAGGAAACCAATGCTCTTGCAAATTCTGTTGAACAATTTTCCTTCTTAAATTCTTCACTTTTTATTCTGGTGCTTCTCAAGGATAAATGTGAAATCATTCTAGAAGATAGAATCTGAAGAGTTTTCAAGAATACCTAGGAGCCTTATGAAGACCTACTAAGCCTAGAGTATTCTAGGAATCTAAATTTCTAAGAAGCGACCCAAGCAAATTATGAAGCTGGTAACCTAGTACCTGAATTTGGGAAACATTTGTTTGAGAGGGGATTCCCTGGTCCTCAGAGGCTAAGTAGTGACAACTACATATTTACCTGCCTAGAAGAGATTGAAAATGAAATGAGAATAGAGATGTAAACTCTACAAGGAGTAGAGTTTCCTCCAGTCAGGAAACTAGAGCAGCAACAGTGGAATATTAGATTAGGACCCCACACATTTCTTAACAGTCTGGGAATTTGTTGTCATGATACAGCACACAGCCAAGTGACATCATCCCTTAGTTTAGGAGGGGGTCATCCAGGCAGCAACCACCAATATATTTGAGCACTCATTCCCAGTTCAGTTCAGTCACTCAGTGTGTCCGACTCTTTGCGATCCCATGAACCGCAGCATACCAGGCCTCCTTGACTCATTCCCAGAATACTCACCAAGTGCTATCAGGGAATCCAAGAGTATTAAGAGATATGGCAAACTGTCCCAAGGCTACAGAAGAAAGCTTTGTTAACAATGCCCTTTTTGCATAAACATAAATGAATACATATTTTGCATACGTATGTGAGTAACAATTAGAGTGGAACCATAAATGCTGAACCTAAGGCAAAGAAGTCACTTCAACATGCTTGTTGAAGTCTTACCTCTGTGAGTGCATGCAACTGTCCTTGATGTACACACACACCCATGAACCTACAAAAAAAAAACAGATTTTTTTTTAAACAAATGAAAAGGACATGAACTTAACTAGAGTAGTTGTGCATGCATTAGAAACAGTCAAACACCTGTAAAGTCTACTGTCCTGAATAACACTGTAGCTTCTCAAACTTTAATACCACTCTTGTAAATTCTAAGTTTATCATGAAATATCTGGCTGTGGCAAGACCGAGTGATAAAAAGCACTGGTGGAAGAGGGAGGTGAGCAAGCCTTTAAAAACAGCATGGTATAATGAAACAAGCACCAAGCTGGAACCAAGGAAACTTGATACTGGTTTAGCTTGGCCATTATCTGTTTACATGCTCACACACAGAAAAAGGTCACTAACCCTATGGTATCCTCAGTTTGCTCATCTAGGAAGTAAGTAGGTTGAACTACCCAATATGAAGGTCTGTAATTTACAATCAATGAACTGGGATTGGGTATACCCACATTAATTAGAGGACAGAGAGCTAACTTCCTTAACATAAAAAGAACTCTTCTAAATATGTAACTTTAAAAAGAATCCAATAGAAAAATAAGCAAAAAGCACATACATAAAAAGAATACAAAGAAAACTAAGAATAAAGGGCTAATCATATAAAAATGTGCTCTCCTTCATAATGAGAGAAATGTATACTAAAACAAGAAGCTATTACTTTTTAAATCTATCAGTGAATGAAGATTAAGAATGATAATGATTGGGAGAATTCCTCAAGATGGATCCAGTGGTTTGGACTCTGCTCTCACTGCAGAGGGTGCAAGTGCAATCCTTGGTTAGGGAACTAGGATGCTGCTTAGGAATGCAAGCCCAACAGGGCAGCACCACTCAACCCCCAGAAAAGAGTGATAATGCTCAGTGTTGTCCAGAAGGGAAGGAAACAACAATAGGAAATACTGCTGAGTTCTCAGTACAACTTTTTCAAAGGGTAATTAATTGATCATCCTAGCAAAAATTTTCATTACTCCAACAATCCACTTCTAGAAATTTATCTTACAAGTACACTCAATTTGGGTGAGCAAAAATTCACATAAAAGGACATCTACTTCACCAGTGTACGTGAATCTAAATACCCATCAAATAAAAGACTTGTTAAATATTTACAGTATAATTCATACATTAGAATACTATACAGGCATTAAAAAGAATGAAGTACTCCTTACGCACTGACATGACAATATACACAAAATATACTGCTAAATGAAAATGTCAAGCTTTAAAATACCATTTATGTAAAAAAAATTTTATACATTAATAGAAAGTATCTAGAAGCATTAATAATAAATGGTACTAAGGGGGTAAAGGGTGATTTTTATTTTTTAGTGCACAACTTATGTTATATTTGAAGTTTCTTCAAACATCAGCTTAAATTTTTAGGTAAAAATAATTTTTAAACAAAAATCGCAAATCAATTATTATGACTGATGATAATCATTAAGTGACAGAAGATAAATGATATAAAGCCAGTGACTAAAAAGAATGAAGTACTCCTTACGCACTGACATGACAATATACACAAAATATACTGCTAAATGAAAATGTCAAGCTTTAAAATACCATTTATGTAAAAAAAATTTTATACATTAATAGAAAGTATCTAGAAGCATTAATAATAAATGGTACTAAGGGGGTAAAGGGTGATTTTTATTTTTTAGTGCACAACTTATGTTATATTTGAAGTTTCTTCAAACATCAGCTTAAATTTTTAGGTAAAAATAATTTTTAAACAAAAATCGCAAATCAATTATTATGACTGATGATAATCATTAAGTGACAGAAGATAAATGATATAAAGCCAGTGACACTCAGGGCTTAGGTTGTCAAGAAAAGTGTCATTAACAATACCCACAAGGCCCAAGTAAGCTCTAGTTTAGAAGAGAAAAGAAAAGGGAAGAGATTGACTAAAGTGATAGTGCAGGCATAGCAGTGACTGTGCTCGAAAGGACCATAAAGTTCTATGAAGGCAGAGTCCAGGTCATAGCACCTAACTGCCTAGCAAATAGTTTGCTTACTCAGTGAATAATTGCTGAGTGAAAAGGAACTGAGTGAGGGAGAAAGCCAGCTGTAACATCACAGCGGTTTTAAAGACATGTTGCTCTAACCAAAATTACTAGTGTGAAAATTTCAGTTTCTCCAAGAGGTGTTATCTAGACCACTGGTTTTCTCTAAGGGCATCCAGAGACACAATGGGGACTTGAGAAAGGAAAAAAACCCAAGGAAATATCTAGGTAGTACTGAAAATAAGATGCAGGTTTCAATGACAGGCTAAAACTTACCTCTTGGGAACAAACAGGCTTAGGAATAAAAAGGAAGTGAGAGTAGTTAAAAGAGGTCTGGAAAAAAAAAATAAAAGAGGTTCTGGATTTCCCTGGTGGTACAGTGGATAAGAATCCACCTGCCAATGCAGGGGACATGAGCGGGACCCCTGATCCAGGAAGATTCCACATGCCATGTGCCACAACTACTGAAGCCCACACATTTTAGTACCCACGAGCCCCAACTACTGAGCCCTCATGCTGCAAGTACTGAAGTCCAGCACGCCTAAGAGAAGCCACCACAATGAGAAGCTTGCACACCGCAACCAAGAGTAGCCCCTGTTTGCTGCAACTAGAGAAAGTCCACACAGCATTGAAGCCCCAGCACAGCCAAAAATCATTTAAAAAATTAAAAGTACAGAAAGAAGATAACTGACAATCTAGATATCGATCTTAAAAAGAGCTCTGAAGTTAGAGGGTGTAGGTTCAAATCCCATCTCCACTTGTTACTAGGCAAGCATTAGTTTCCCTCTTATAGGATAATAGTGTCCACAACGTAAGGTTGTTGGAAAGACTAAATAAAACAATTTTATTCACCAGTCAGTTTCTTTACTATGAAACTCACTACCTAATATGGAAGGGAGTGAGGTGAGGAATGCAGGACAGGTAAAAGTCTAAAGAATTAACATAAGTAACACAGAGGGCTGGAAGACTGAATCTGGAATGCTGAATGTTTCTGGGCAGCATGGCATAGTGTCTTTGCAGACACAGCATTTGACAGCTTCAGTTTAACATCAGAAACCAGCTGGGTAAAAGAGAGGAAGCTGTACTAGAGCAAAGGAAATCCGGGCAAGATAAATGAGAAAACAATCAATCTGGGGGAGCTGAAGTTTTAGAGGTTATCTTTTTTTCCCCTTATTAAAGACACTTTTTTTTTGTAACAGTGTTTTTATTGAAGGACAGTTGATTTACAATATTATATTCACTTCAGGTGTACAGCAAAGTGATTCAGTTATATATATATTCTTTTTCAGATTCTTTTCCTTTATAGGTTATTACAATATATTGAGTATAGTTCCATAGCTATATAGTAGGTCCTTCTTGGTTATCTATTTGCAGCATGTATCAGAGAAGGCAATGGCACCCCACTCCAGTACTCTTGCCTGGAAAATCCCATGGATGGAGGAGCCTGATAGGCTGCAGTCCATGAGGTCGCGAAGAGTATGACATGACTGAGCAACTTCATTTTCACTTTTCACTTTCATGCATTGGAGAAGGAAATGGCAACCCACTCCAGTATTCTTGCCTGGAGAATCACAGGGACAGGGGAGCCTGGTGGGCTGCCGTCTATGGGGTTGCACAGAGTTGGACACGACTGAAGCGACTTAGCAGCAGCAGCATGTATATGTTAAACCCAAACTCCTAATTTATCCCCTTCCCACCTTTCTGTTTTGGTAACGATAAGATTGTTTTCTCTGTCTGAGGGTCTATTTCTATTCAGTGTCACATGAATAGAAGGGGAAGGGGATAAATTATATCCTTTTCAGATTCTCTTCCATTATAGGTTATGACAAGATACTGAACATAGTTCCCAGTACTATACAGTGGCTCCTTGGTGATTACCTATTTTGTGTATAGTAGTGGGTATCTGTTAATTCCAAACTCCTAATTTATCTCCCACTTTCCCTTTTGGCAACCATAAATTGGTTTTCTATGTTTGTGAGTCCATTTCTATTTTATAGATAAGTTCATTTTGTGTTTTTTAAGAGTCCACATATAAGTGATATCGTATGATATTTGCCTTTGTCTGACTTACTTCACTTAGTATGATAATATCTAGGTCCATTCATGTTACTGAAAATGGCACTATTTCATTCCTTTTATGGCTGAGTAATATTCCATTGTGTGTATATACCACATCTTCTTTACTGTAGAGGTATCTTTTAAAAAGGTCAGTGTTCTTTAAGCATTAGTACAGTTCCTCGGTCACCAGAATTATGAGAGTCAGTATTCTATTCATTTATTTAACAACTATTTGTTGAATGGTCAATATGTGTAACACATTAGGGACAGAACAGTGAATAAAACAAAGTCCCTGCTCTCAAAGCAGTTTCATTCCAGGGGTCATTCTATTGGAAAGCAATTGTAATAAAAAGTTAAATGGATGTTTTGCAGAATGCAGTTAAATTGTTGTGCATAAATAGCTGTATCTAGTGAATCTCGAACAGGAAGAATGCTTCCCTGAGATTACATGGTATTTCTGCCTAAGGATGATTCTATTCTCATTATCCCACCATAGCAAAAAGAGGTAAATAATACACAATACACTTTTATTACAATTACACAATAAGCTTTTATTTACAAAAATTTTATTATAATATTACAATAAGTAATATACAAAAGCTTCACTACAGCTTTCTAAACTATAAAGGGCACTAGCAGGGGTTAATAACTAAGGCCTAATACTTGTTTTTATAAAAATTTTACTGGAACACAAGCAGCAGCAGCAGCAGCAATCATGGTATTTTCTGGCGCTGCTTTTGTGCTACAACAGCAGACTTAAATAGTTATGACAGAGACTGTATGGCTTGCAAATACTGAAGTGAAGTCGCTCAGTCGTGTCCGATTCTTTGCGACCCCATAGACTGTAGCCTATCAGGCTCCTCTGCCCATGGGATTTTCCAGGCAAGAGTGCTGGAGTGGACTGCCATTTCCTTTTCCAAGGGACTTTATCTTATCCTTTACAAAAAGAGTTTGCTCATGCTACCTTAAAAGATTGTCAGGAGGATAAAATGGGATATTTCAGGTACAATATCTAGCTTATGATCAAATACAGGTTAAATGTTTTTTATTTTATTATTATTAATAATTCTAAATTATACCATCTCTTATATGACTATTAGAGTTACCTTTTTAAAACCTGAACTATGTAATTTTCTTCTTTATAAACCTTCAATGGCTCCCTTCTGCCTATATAATAAAGGCAAAATTCCTTACCACAGCATTTGAAACTTTCCATGATGTGTTTCAGCTTATCTTTGGAAGCTCACACTTTCCCATGAGCCTTATTCTTCACCCATTTCTCCCTTTCCTCTACTTCTATCCTACAAATATATTTAAATTTACTCATCTTAAAAAATGCTTCCCTTGCCCCCTCTCTAGTGGTTCAACAGTAAAGAATCTGCCTGCAAAGCAGGAGATGTGGAGATGTGGAGCTGTGGGTTCGATCCTTGGGTCAGGAAGATCTCCTGGAGGAGGAAATAAATTTCTAATGGCACTCCAGTATTCTTGCCCAGAAAGTCTCATGGACAGAGGAGCCTGGTGGGCTATTGCAAAAGAGTCGGACAGGACTGAGCAACCAAAACAACAACAAAAACAAAGCCCCCTCCCTAAAATATGATCCTAAGTCATTCTTTCATTTGTACCCAACCTTTAAGAGTAGGTTACATACACTATAGGGCTTCCCTGGTGGTTAAGACAGTAAAGAATCTGCCTGCAATGCAGGAGACAGGGGTTCAATCCCTGGGCTGGGAAGATCCCCTGGAAGAGAAAATGGCAACCCACTCCAGTATTCTTGCCTGGAGAATTCCATGGACAGAGGAGCCTGGTGGGTGACAGTCACTTAACAGTTTCACTTTACATACATATCTTTACACTTATCTGGCTTCCCTGGTAGATCAGCTGGTAAGGAATTTGCCTGCAACACAAGAGACCTTGGTTTGATTCCTGGGTCGGGAAGATCCACTGGAGAAGGGATAGGCTACCCACTCCTATATTCTTGGGCTTCCCTGATGGCTCAGCTGGTAAAGAATCTGCCTGCAATGCAGGAGACCTGGGTTCAATCCCTGCATTGGGAAGCTCCCCTGGAGATCTTCATGGGTACAGTCCATGCGGACACAACTGAGTGACTAACACTTTCACTTTACATACACTATCTACATATCTTTAACCTTCCTTTGTTCCTAGACTCATTATAACCTGCCTTCTGCCCAACTAACTCTTTTTGTAACTTTCCTTACTGTGGAAGATTCAGAGTTTTATTTGTCTCTGCATTTCTAGTACCTACTATAGTATCTTACACACAGTAAGCAAGATCTCAGTAAAGATTTGTTGAAGGGCATGAATGATTTTTATGACCTAGAAACTTAGCTTCAAGCTCCTCCTTGAGCTGGAAGACTTCATTTACTTACAGAAAATTATCCTTCTAGGATCAGCTAAAATTTCATTTTCTCTGCAATGATCTTTAGGATGCCTTCAGTTAACATTACTACTCTTTTTCTTCCTGGCTCCAAGCAGTGCTAACATCCTTCTCTGCAAGATTGCTCATTAGCATTAAGTCAGGAGGTCCAAGGTCTGGAGTCTGACTGCTTGGATTTGAATCCTGGCTCTGCTTACTGATGACCTCTCCGTATTTCAGGGTTTTTCCACATGTAAAATGGAAATGTTGGTATTATCTAATCTATATGGTTATTGTGATGATTAAAATAACTTGAGCTCTTAGAACATAATATGCACTAGAGAATGTTAGCTATTCTTCTTTTTAACCTTTCTGCTTTCTCCAGATTGGAATATAAGGAAGGCTTTTAAGAGTACAGAACTTATCTAATTTATTTCTATATACACACAATGCTTTGGACCTAAGATGCTAAACAAGTATTTCTTGAATGAAAAGGCAATAAACACCAGATTAGTTTCACAACGTAAACTCATTTTATAAGAAAGAACATTTAGAGGCAGGTACAAAGCTAGAAAACCAAGAGGTATTTATTTTATTTCATCAAATATTTGTATAGAAGGGAGGCAATAGGACTCTATTAGCAAAACAATGGCTACATTCTAAAGTTAAAAGAGTCGTCTAGAAACTGAAAGTACTTGGTTTGAGTGAGATTTACCCTTGCTTCCCATGCCCTCAGACCCACCATCACTATTACCACACCACCCACAGAGATGTCACAGAGGACACGTTCAGGCAGGCATGGCTTCATATGACAGTCTTCCCCACCCCCTACTCACATCACCACATCATAGTGGTGTCACACAATTCTACTTCTTCGTGAAACTTTTCTGCTAGATCTTCTCAACCTCATTTCCTTTCTACCACCACCACCACCACGTCGAAAATGGTATTAAAGAGCTGGCAAGCTGAGACAGGCATTAGCTTTCTATTGGAAGAAGAGCTTGAGCAGAGCTAATCATTCGAGTTGCTATAAAAAGCATATACTTTTAAAAGGGAAATATTACTCATCCCTTAATAGGGAAGTGATTTACGCCTAAAAAGGCATTTAATATATCAACAGTAAGTTTTTGATGAAATTTTTATTGCTATTTTAATCAAAATCTAAACTGTGGCCGAAGCTGAAAATCTTTCTTGGTAAGAGACAGGATCTTAAAAAAAATTACATTATGAATATTCTTATTCTCCACTATCAACACCCAAAATCATGTAAGCTTAAATTATTTAACTCAGAAAGGGGCATTTTCTTAATGGATATGCTTGAGAGTTAGTGACAGATTACTCAAATTTGTTATTTTTAATTTCATATTACACACACATTTGCACTGTCTTGGCTCAGAGGCTCAGAGGCTCAGAGGTTAAAGCATCTGCCTCCAATGCGGGAGACCTGGGTTCGATCCCTGGGTCGGGAAGATCCCCTGGAGAAGGAAATGGCAATCCACTCCAGTATTCTTGCCTGGAGAATCCCATGGACGGAGAAGCCTAGTAGGTTACAGTCCATGGGGTTGCAAAGAGTCGGACACGACTGAGCGACTTCACCTCACTTCCTAAATTTTAATATGGAAACAGATCACCCAGAAGTTATGTAAACTGTAGACTTTGATTCTATTAAGTCAGGGGGGAACTGAAATTTCGAATTTCAGTAGCTGATCACTGAAGTTACTCAGACTATAACAGGAAACTCCCAACTCTGATACTACTGGTAAACTAGAGTTTGACCAGAGACTTAATTTTCCTGTCTTTCCTGTAGAATGATTTACCATTCCCCATAAAGTATCATAACCTCACTTTTCCATAACTTAGCTTTCTTCCTCAGACTGTTTCCAATGTTTAGAATGCCCCACCCTTCATTTCCACAGAGTTATATTCTGCCCCAAAGCTCATTTCCTTCCCCCAAAACAAATCTGGCTCTAAGTAGAAGTATTTCTGAACCAGCATGCTTCTGAAATTACCAAGGCACTCCATCTATACCACACTGCCACATCATCATAATTTTCTACCTTTAACTGTTTTATAATATGCCTTATATTTCCCTTAGGAGACCATAAGCTTCTTAAAGCATTCTCTTGAGTGGCATACAATAGTATATAAACACTTGCTGGATAATTTAAAACACAACTCTGAAGACTCAAATATTACTGAGTGCCAGTTATGTGCCAGGCACCGGTAATGATCATAACAATTATAAGAACTAACTCAAAGAGTACTTACCATCTAGGCATTGTTCTAAGCACTTTATGTTATATTCATTTAATCCTCATAATAACCCAAAGAAGTAATACTTTTATTAACCTGATCATATTGATGAAGAAACTGAGGCTCAGAGAAATCAAGTAACTTGTCCAAAGTCACACAGCTAATAAGTGGCAGAGTCAGGAGTCAAATCTAAACAGTGGGTTCCAAAGTCTGTGGTTTTGTTGTTGTTTTTTGGGGGGCCAGGGTGGGGGGGAGGGGCGGGTGTGTACCATGTGGCTTGGGGGATCTTAGTTCCCCCTACCAGGGATCAAATCCAGGGCCCCTGAAGTACAAGCATAGAGTCCTAACCCCTGGACCACCAGGGAATTCCCAAAATCTGTGCTCTTAACCATGATGCTATAATACCTCTCCGTACAGTTATAAAGAGGATATAAAATGAGTAAGACACAATCTGTTCACTTAAGAAGCTACTGGCTACTCAAAAAAATTGCTGTGGCAGCTCAGAGCTCCTGATATAAGTCCAAACTCCTTAGCATGTTATTCAAGTCTGAATGATCTGACCCAAACCTCTCTTTCTTTCTTACATCCATCTGCATTCTCTATGTTTTACTGTAGTTACATAACCAGCTTCTCCTAAATATGTCCTGAATTCTCCCACTTCCACTTCCATTTTGTTGCTGGAATAAGTCCATCTTTCTCATCAAAATTAATCTTTCTCTTCCCTATACACTCAAATTACTCCATTTAAACTTCTACTGTAACACTAACCAGGCTTGCCTTCCACATGTTTTAGCTATCTCCTCCTTTTCCACTCAGTTAGAGGATTCTCGAGGACAGAGATGGAAGAGTATGGAAGAGATGGGTACTTGTTAACTTCCCTTTTCCTCTTGAAGTAGGCTACATTTCCCAGATGGTTAAGATCATCACACTGAGTTCTGGCCGGTGGTACAGGGATAGAAGTGATTATATCATTTTCAGGCCTGCCCCATTAAAAACCTCAACATCATCCTCCATACTTTCTTCATTTATCTACCAGCAGATGCACAGGATCAAACAGAGGAATCTGAGGCCCTGTCCTAGGTTAAAAGGAGCCCCCCTTCAACCTCCATTCAACATGCACTGGGTTAGAACATGAGTAAGAAACAGCTTTTAAGCCAATAAGATTTTAAGTTAGCCCACCTAGACTAAATACACCTTATAGTTTTGTTTCTTTATATATACCCAAAACACTGCCTTGTTCATAGTTAGTGTTCAGTAAATATTTAGAGTTCAATTAAAAGTTAAAATTCTTATTGCAAGGCAGAACCTTTCAAGACTCTACTATTAGCCAGCAGTCTTCAAAACTGGGGGTATGAGACAGATTATTCATTGAAGTATGGGAAGAAAATTGAAATTTTTCCTTTTCTTTATAAAAAAAAAGAAATGTTTACTAATATTTAATATGGGTTGATAGTAGCACCTGGGATGGGCTAAAAAATGTTTTCCCAGTGGGATTCTATGGTAGATAGATGATATCCAAAGATGTCCATGTCCTAATCCCTAGAACCTGTGACTATGTTAGATGGCAAGTAGAATAAATAAAAAAAAAAACTGCAGGTGGAATTAACGCTGCTAATCAATTGACTTTAAATTAGGGAGATTATCCTGGATTAGCAAAGTGAGTGCAGTGTAACCACAAAAGGTCTTCAAAGGTAGAAAGAGGGAGGCATAAAAGTCAATATCAGAGGGCTATAATATGAAAAAGACTCAACAGGTCACTGCAGGCTTTGACAATGGAAGGGGACTACAAGCCAAGGAATGCAAAACAGTCGCTAAAAGTTGAAAAAAGTAAGAAAATAGATTCTGCCCTAGAGCCTTCAGAAAGGAATACAGCCCTCCTTGAATTTAGCCCAGTAAGATCTGTAAGATATTAATTTTCTGTTATTTTAAGCCATTAGGTTTGTGGCAATTTGCTACAGCGGTCCTAGAAAACTATCAGAAAAATCTAAGAGTCACTATTTTATGTTATAATGTTCACAGATCTAAGATAGACTTTGGGCTTTGACTCTTTGTAAAAAAAGCATAAGGAAAATAGTAACGTTATTTTCCTTGGTGGCATTTACATCTAGTCGATCAAATATTTATTGAACTCACAGTCATGTATAAAGCTCAGAGTTAAACATTAAAGTTCAAATGTTATCCCTTCTCAAAAGTTTATTGCCTAAATAAAAGAATAAGGGAGAGGTGTGGTAACAGTCTAAAACACATCTATCCTTCTTCTAAAAAACAAAACAAAAAACACTGACACTACTATTTTGACTGGGACCGCTTCAATCCTGCATAACAGGACCTAGGAAGAGAAATGCAGCCACCGCATCAAAGTTGTCAAGAAGAGGACTCTGTACTGCTCACCTACAATACACCTGGTGTTTTATAGGTCCTACCTGATAGGAAATTACCCCTATTTTATCATCTAGGAAAATAAGACTCAGAGTATTTAAGTGACTTGACAAAGATTAGAGAAGGTACTGGAAATTGGATCCATTTGACTCAAAAGCCTATGTTTTGTTCTGTGATAATCAGTATGCATGAAAAAGGCCAGTAGATCAAGAATAATTTTATTTTTGATTCATAAAAAAGAACTATCTATCTGCAAACCAATGAAAATCTGACTAGTTTGCTTTGCAGGCCCTTCTACTGCCAACTTTGAGCAGTAAAAACAGCACTCTTATTATAAAAGTTTTTCTGACCTGTACTGTTATTTCTGGAAAAATGTCTGACTCCAAAGTTTGGTAAAAACAATTAAGAGACCTGAAATAAACCTATAGTAAAATATTAGAATGTGGGCATGATTTTTATAATAATATGCTTTCTAAAAGGTCTGCATTTGAAACTTACTTAGATTGGTTTACTTTTTTTAAAAAAAAAAAAAAAAAAAGTTTTTCCAGAAGTTTGAATATATTTTTATCTTATTTCCTCACATAATTTTGGAAGGCAAGGCCCTGGAACATACTCCACGAGATTCCACTAAGCTGTAATGTGTGGCACTAAAAGGAACTGCTTTGCATTTTACTCCCAAATAAAGCAAAGACACCAACACTCTCTCTTGGACTAGAAAAAATTACCAATAACCAAAAAGGAGAAGAGACGGAAATGGCTCAAATCTTAAGTCCCAAAAGAGCTATGAATCCAGACCCATAAAAAAAGGAGTAATATCCTTAGGTAATTAAGGCTTGCTGGAGTTCAAACGTGTTTTAGAGGTATTACATCATGGAAAACTGGTTGTACTGGGTCCTAGATATGAAAACTCATAAGGAAAACGCAGCTGAACTGATATTAACCACCAGAGCTCACATCAGGTGACACTGAGCAGAGCTGGTTCAGTCTGGTTTTCTCTTTTCTGCCCATAGCTTTTATAGTCCAATTTTAAGATTGCTAAAGGCAGAATAAATATGCCTCAGCCATCACTAGATTAAGTCAATAGGACTACATATAAAAACAAAAGGACGAATCAAGTTCATGTTCAAATTTTACTTTTTCTTAGTAAAACAATCAAAAAAAAATCCAAATATCTAAAAAGTTAAAATGAGATCTGCTTGTTTATAAATATTATACCAGTATAATAAATATAAAATCCTTGATTTCTGAGAGAAAAATATCCTCTATCTTCAATAACAATTGAAAATAAAATGAGACTAAGAATGAATTCATTCTGTATTTTATTTCATAGAAAATTTAAAACCAGATTGCTCAAAACAGTTATGCAAGCAGCAAAATACCAAGTCTCTCAACAAAGGCAGAGCTATTAATAAATATATGGGCAGTGACTTCAAAATGTCCCCAACATGCTTTCTGTTTGTAAACCCAGGAAGTTCAGAAGAGAACTAAAATCCACAAACCCAAGTATATAGATTGTCTCCCCAAGCACTGAAAAAGCTTCTTCCTCCTTCCCAAACAAATCTTTTAGCCTACAATTACTCATAAACTCATGCCAAAATAGCACAAACACAAACTTCAATTTATGTGAACATACTTTTGAAACAATACTCTCTCAGTGATTTATTTCTTCCCCAATTCAATCCAACAAGCATGTATCAAGAAATACTATGTGCAAATACTTGTACTCTCCATTGATAAACAGAACACTTAATTTTCTTTTTCACTGCCTGTCACATAGATATAAGCACAGTGCCAGGCAATAAGGATCAAGTAAGGTCCATCTAGTCAAGGCTATGGTTTTTCCAGTGGTCAGGTATGGATGTGAGAGTTGGACTGTGAAGAAGGCTGAGCGCCGAAGAATTGATGCTTTTGAACTGTGGTGTTGGAGAAGACTCTTGAGAGTCCCTTGGACTGCAAGGAGATCCAACCAGTCTATCCTAAAGGAGACCAGTCCTGGGTGTTCATTGGAAGGACTGATGCTGAAGCTGAAACTCCAATACTTTGGCCACCTCATGCGAAGAGTTGACTCATTGGAAAAGACTCTGATGCTGGGAGGATTGGGGGCAGGAGGAGAAGGGGACGACAGAGGATGAGATGGCTGGATGGCATCACTGACTCAATGGACATGAGTTTGAGTGAACTCCGGGAGTTGGTGATGGACAAGGAAGCCTGGCGTGCTGCAATTCATGGGGTTGCAAACAGTCGGACACGACTGAGCGACTGAACTGAAGGGCCATAGAAATAAACATAAATAAATCCTTCTTTAAGGAGCTCACAGACAAATAATGATAATAATAGATAACATTTACTGAGCACTTATGTGTCAGACACTGTTCTAAATACTTTACAGGATTTACCTCATTTAATCTTTATGAAGATATTATGTAGTAGGTACTATTACTCTCTCCAGTTTACAGACATGAAGACTGATTAAGTGGCAGTCAGAAGTAGATCCTTAACTTTTTTTTTGCTTAACAAGTTATCTATTTATTGTTGTTTGAATCCTTAACTCTTAAGCTTTATGCTATACAGCCTCAATATATAATGTTTCAGATGATTATAACAGCAACAATAATAAAAAAATAACAGTTAAGATTTAGTCCCTTGCATTGTGATAAGTTGTTTGTAGACATTATTTCATTTAATCATCTCCATTAAAAACAAGCAGGATCCTGGGCACACAAGCCTTTCAAACAGTTGCTAATCTGGGAAGGGAGGGGATGCTGAGACAAGGAAGGAGCAGTCAGGAAACAAAGGCTAGTGTTGCTACCCATCCTTCTGGCGGCTGCAGCTCTTCCAGCTGCCCCAACAGCCTCCGCCCGGCCCCCCAACGATAACAACTGTGTGGAAAGTGAACAGGCTCTGCCTCTGCCAGCCAGCCTCAACAGTTCCTGGGCGCAGCCCCCCAGGAATAGCAGCAATGGCAATGGTTATAACAATGGGACAAATAGGGGGCTAGAACAGGTACCCTCCTCATCCTCTATCCACAATGGAGACATGGAGAAGATTCCTCTGGATGCACAACATGAATTCAGAGTAGTTCAAGAGACAGTTCGCACTGCAACAGCCCTTCCCCACCAGAAGAGGGGGAGATCGTGTTTGATGGGAAACACAGCAGCAGGGACCGAAGTTCTCAGTCAGAAGAAACTACCAAAGAGAGAGATCTGGGTGCACTGAAGAAAATCGCAGACTGGGTGTCCAGCTGGTCTAGCAGACCTGAAAACATTTCGCCTGAGGAGTCCCACTCAGGCACCCTAAATATTCCATTTCCTTAAGGATGAGGAAAAGTGGGTCCATGAAAAAAGGGGACATTTTCTTTCTCCGCACAATTTCTTAAGGTATTCATTCCATCTCTCTTCCTCTGCCACGTTCTGGCTTTGGAGCTGGGCACCTACATTGGAAAACGACTAATCACGATTACTGCCAGTACCTACTGAAGGAAAAGAGCCCCTGGGAAAGCATGTGACTTGTGAAGGCTGTATTGTCAGTAGTTTATTTGAACTTGAGACCATTGCGAGCATGACCCAACCTACACCCTGTTTTTATATATCCAAGTAGTTCCAGTAATTCTCTAATCCATTATTTTACTCAAACTCGAAGCATTGAGTTTAACTAATCTCATTCTCTTTTTGACCTAAAAAACACTTAGGTATTTCTTAAACAAAGTTTACTGTTGTTTAGAAATTTGCAAGGGCTTTTTTTCTGCAAAAGCTACCAGCAAATTATGATTTTCTCAACAATGCTGTTGTTTTAGTTCCACTAGACTTAGAACTTTATCATTTGTGATACAAATTTTACTCTTGCAAGATAATTTCCATCTTTCTTTTTAAATGAGACCAGATTAGCAAGTGATATAAAAGCTTTGTTATTTTTGAAGACAAAGGCAAGTTTGAATTTATAGTTACTAAAAAAGAAAATACACAAAAGAAGACACAATAAAAAATATCCTGAGCAATAAAAAATTAGTTTAAACCAGAAAAGAGAGAGAGAAACAGAGTAGTTTGGGGGCAGGGTCCTGGTTCCACCTCAAGAGATAAAACATAGTATCTTTGAGCCCTTCTACAGGAGATCAACCCTGGGATTTCTTTGGAAGGAATGATGCTAAAGCTGAAACTCCAGTACTTTGGCCACCTCATGAGAAGAGCTGACTCATTGGAAAAGACTCTGATGCTGGGAAGGATTGGGGGCAGGAGGAGAAGGGGACGACCGAGGATGAGATGTCTGGATGGCATCACGGACTCGATAGACGTTGGTCTGAGTGAACTCCGGGAGTTGGTGAAGGACAGGGAGGCCTGGCGTGCTGCAATTCATGGGGTCGCAGCGGACATGACTGAGCGACTGAACTGAACTGAACTGAACTGAATCTGTAATAATGAGTTTAAAATATTTTTGACATTTGTCTTATTTTTGCTTTTCAGGTTCTTTTATACTTAGTAAATTTGATTAATGTTTTCTTTTAAGGTCTGCAGATTTTTAAAGCTTATTTATAAAGGTTACCCAATCCAAAGTTATAAGAGAATTTACCCATATTTTCTTTTAGTTATTGTGTGGGTTTGATTTTTTATGTTTAAATCTTAGGCCTATTTGGAGTTTATTTTGATATATGATATTAATTATAAATCCAACTTTATTTTTCCAGACAGTTATCTGTTATTGCAACATCATTTATTAAAAAGAAACAAGTTTTTCCACTGATTCGAAATTCCACTTGACAGAATTAAAATCTCCAACAAGTGGAAGATGTTAGCATTCTTCATTCCAGAGTAAATCATAGTTTGATTAACCTCAGGAAGACCATGAGAAGACCACCTCAGTTCAGTTCAGTCGCTCAGTCGTGTCCGATTCTTTGAGACCCCATGAATCGCAGCACACCAGGCCTCCCTGTTCATCACCCAAGAGGAGCAACCCCACGTCCAAGGAGCAGAGGCTGGGTGGGCACAGGAGGACTGGCTGGGCGGGCACAGGAGGGCTGAGAGGAGCTACTCCACGTTTAAGGTCAGGAGGGGTGGCCATGAGGAGATACCCCTCATCCAAGGTAAGGAGCAGCGGCTGTGCTTTGCTGGAGCAGCCATGAAGAGATACCCCACATCCAAAGTAAGAGAAACCCAAGTAAGAGGTAGGTGTTGCCAGAGGGCATCAGTATTTTTCCAGACAGTTATCTGTTATTGCAACATCATTTATTAAAAAGAAACAAGTTTTTCCACTGATTCGAAATTTCACTTCTTAAAATCTATCTATTTTGGCTGCACTGCTCAGCATGGGGGAATCTTAGTTCCCTGACCAGGGATCGAACCTGTGCCCCCTGCAGTGGGCACACAGGGTCCTAAACTCTAGGCCAGCAGAGAATTCCCCGAACAGCACTTCTTTCTGAAACGCCACTTCTTATGCATAGTAATTTCCTGTTTGTATTTGGGTCATTTCTGGATTTTCTATTCTTTTGGTCTATTTTGTGTGCTGAGAACACATTGTTTTAATTACTGAGACTTATGCGTATAACAAAGGCTTGTTTAGTTAAAGCTATGATTTTTCCATTAGTCATGTATAGATGTGAGACCATAAAGACCTTTGGACCATGAAGACAGCTGAGTGCCGAAGAACTGATACTTTTGAACTGTGGTGTTGGAGAAGGCTCTTGAGAGTCCTTTGAACTGAAAGGAGATCAAACCAGTCAATCCCAAAGGAAATCAATCCTGAATATTCATTGAAAGGACTGATACTGAAGCTGAATCTCCAATACTTTGGCCACCTGAGGCGAAGAGCCAACTCACTGGAAAAGACATTTGTGATGCCGGGAAAGATAGAAGGCAGGAGGAGAAGGGGATGACAGAGGGCAAGATGGTTTGATGGTAACACCGACTTGATGGACATGAATTTGAGCAAGCTCCGGGAGTTGGTGAAGGACAGGGAAGCCTGGTGTGCTGCAGTCCACGCAGTCGCAAAGAATCAGACACGACTGAGCAAGTGAACGGACAACACAATATATTATATATTACCTATAAATAGAAAATATTAGAAAATATTGATGTGAAACAAATCATCCCTAAACTTAGTCATTAAAAACAATTGTTTTATTATATCTCACAATCTTTAAGAATTTGGGAAGGTGTTGACTGGGTGGTTCTGGCTCATTCAGTTATCAGAAAGTAGCCAGAACTGGAAGTGTTGGAGGGGAAGAGCTGGAGCAACTGGGACCTGGTCAGCCATCCTTTTCTCACACAGCTTCAAGCTTTCTCCTTTATTTAATAAAAAAAAAAATTAATATATTTATTTTTAATGGAAAGATAATTGCTTTACAATATTGCATTGGTTTCTGCCATACCTCAACATGAATCAGTTATAGGTATACATGTCCCCTCCCTTTTGAACCTGCCTCCCACATCCCACCCCTTCCCACCGCTCTAGGTTGTTACAGAGCCCCGGTTGCAGTTTCCAGAGTCCAACAGCAAGTTTCCATTGGTTGTCTATTTTACACATGGTAGTGTACACGCTCCCATGCTATTCTCTCTATTCATCCCACTGTTTCCTTCCTACCCCCGCCCATGTCCACAAGTTTGTTCCCTATGTCTGTGTCTCCATTGCTGCCCTGCAAATAGGTTTATCAGTGCTGCTGCTGCTGCTGCTAAGTTGCATCAGTCGTGTCTGACTCTGTGCGACCCCACAGACGGCAGCCCAACAGGCTCCTCTGTCCCTGGGATTCTCCAGGCAAGAACACTGGAGTGTGTTGCCATTTCCTTCTCTAATGCATGAAAGTGAAAAGTGAACGTGAAGTCGCTCAGTCGTGTCCAACTCTTAGCGACACAGTGGGCTATAGCCTACCAGGCTCCTCCATCCATGGGATTCTCCAGGCAAGAGTACTGGAGTGGGGTGCCATTGCCTTCTCCGTTATCAGTACTATCTTTCGTTAATATACGATATTTGTTTTTCTCTTTCTGACTTACTTCACTCTGTATAACAGGCTCTAGGTTCATCCACCTCATTAGAACTGACTCAATGCATTCGTTTTTATAGCTCAGTAATAGTCCATGTACATATGTATCACCACTTCTTTACCCATTCAACCTAGACAGCATATTAAAAAGCAAAGACGTTACTTTGCCAACAAAGGTCCATCTAGTCAAGGCTATGGTTTTTTCCAGTGGTCATGTGTGGATGTGAGAGTTGGACTATAAAGAAAGCTGAGCACAGAAGAATTGATGCTTTTGAACTGTGGTGTTGGAGAAGACTCTTGAGAGTCCCTTGAACTGCAAGGAGATCCAACCAGTCCATCCAAAGGAGATCAGTCCTGGGTGTTCATTGGAAGGACTGATGTTGAAATTGAAACTCCAATACTTTGGCCACCTGATGCAAAGAGCTGAATCACTGGGAAAGACCCTGATGCTGGGAAAGATTGAGGGCAGGAGAAGGGGACGACAGAGGATGAGATGGTTGGATGGCATCACTGATTCAATGGACATGGGTTTGGGTGGACTCCAGGAGTTGGTAATGGACAGGGAGGCCTGGCCTGCTGTGGTTCACGGGGTCGCAAAGAGTCGGACACGACTGAGTGACTGAACTGAACTGAACTTACCCATTCATTCAAATTTTCTGTTTTGTTTTTTTTTTTCATTCAAGCTTTCTTTATGTGATCTCTCTGTGAGAGGTCGTTCAATCTTCCTCACAGCATGGTGGCTTCAGAGAAGAGAAGACAGGCTGTTTACATGGCAACTAGAATTATAGTGAAGTGCTTCCAAGAACAAACTAGAAGCTGCCTCATCTTTCTGACCCAGGCAGCATCATATTCTCTGCAATCCTTTTATTACAAGTGGGCCAATCTCATCCAAATCCAAAGAGAGGTGAAATGATCCCATCTCTCAGTGGGACAAATGTCAAGATCACACTGTAAGAAAAACAGATGGAGTGGGAGGAAATACTGTGGTCAATTGGGGAAAATACAACCTACCCCATTTTACTTTCTGATAGGACTGGAATATCCTTCATTAATCTTCTGTTTCAGAGTTTTTCTGGCTATTCTTACCAGGCTGTGCCACCATGCAACTTATGGAATCCTAGTTCTCGACCAGGGATCAAACCCTGGCCCTCTGCGATGGAAGTGTGGGAATCATAACCACTGGATCACCAGGGAAGTCCCTAAGGAGCATTTCTAGAAATCTGACACTTGAGGTGACTACACTGATAATCATGTCTTAACGTTTTATCATTTTCATAATATACATTTAGTTCTAACTATAAATAAGTTCTCTGAAATATGCTTTTTAAAATTAAATAATAGAGATGAATATTGTGTTTGGTCAGAGACAGGGTGGGTCTAAAATAAAAAGCATGCTCTTGACTCATGTAATAATGAAGAATTGGAGACACCCTTATGAACTGATGCTTCAGTTCAGTTCAGTCACTCAGTCGTGTCCGACTCTTTGCAACCCCATGGACTGCAGCACGCCAGGCCTCCCTGTCCAACACCAACTCCCAGAGTTTACCCAAATTCATGTCCTTCAAGTCAGTGATGCCATCCAACCATCTCATCCTCTGGCGTCCCCTTCTCCTCCTGCCCTCAATTTCCCAGCATTAGGATCTTTTCCAATGAGTCACATCGTCACA
>SJYX01024026.1:119033-130905 GCA_006410675.1 Oreotragus oreotragus
GTCATGTATGGATGTGAGAGTTGGACTGTGAAGAAAGCTGAGTGCTGAAGAATGGATGCTTTTGAACTGTGGTGTTGGAGAAGACTCTTGAGAGTTCCTTGGACTGCAAGGAGATCCAACCAGTCCATCCTAGAGGAGATCAGTCCTGGGTGTTCACTGGAAGGACTGATGTTGAAGCTGAAACTCCAATACTTTGGCCACCTGATGCGAAGAGCTGACTCATTTGAAAAGACCCTGATGCTGGGAAAGATTGAGGGCAGGAAGAGAAGGGGACGACAGAGGATGAGATGGTTGGATGGCATCACCGACTCAATGGACATGTGTTTGGGTAGTCTCTGGAAGTTGGTGATGGACAGGGAGGCCTGGCGTGCTGCAATTCACGGGTGGCAAAGTGTCGGACATGACTGAGCGACTGAATTGACTGAACTCAATTCTTCCCGAAAGCCTCCAATAACACTGCAAAATTTTTCTGAACACAAATGTCCATCCTGTCAAACACATCTGGGAATCTATAAATTCTTTCCTCAAACTCCACTGCCCAATATCTCTCCTGAAGTTCTTGATTCTCCCACTCCAGTTTAGACTGCTTATTCTGTAGACTATTGCCCAGCAGTCACCCTGGGACTTGCTATCACCCTTCTTTCCAGATCTTATGCCTTTTATCTTTATCTGTTGTTTTGTTTGCCCCCTTATTTTTGATGGGACTCATAGTCCAGCAGCTTCATAAGAAACAGCTCACGAGAGGTAACATTTTCAAAACCGTGCATGTCTGAAAATGTCTTTACTCTCATACCTGACTGGTAGTTTGACTGGATAAAGAATTCTAAGTAAGAAATAATTTTCTCTCAGAAAGCATTGTTCTACTGGTAGAGCTTCCAGAGCTGGGTTTTGGGTGTTTTT
The DNA here is from genome assembly GCA_006410675.1 of Oreotragus oreotragus. Classification (NCBI taxonomy): domain Eukaryota; kingdom Metazoa; phylum Chordata; class Mammalia; order Artiodactyla; family Bovidae; genus Oreotragus; species Oreotragus oreotragus. The sequence goes on from SJYX01024026.1 coordinate 119,934, forward strand.
TTTTTAAGATTTATTTATTTTTTTTTTGGCTGTGAGTCTTCGCTGCTTCATGTGGACTTTCTCTAGTTTCCGCGAGTGAGGGCTACTCTCCGCTGCCGTGTGCAGGCTGCTCATCGTGGTGGCTTCTCTTGTTGAGGAGCACAGGCTCTAGGCGCAAGGGCTTCAGCAGTTGCAGTATATGGGCTCAGTAGTTGTGGCCCATGGGCTTAGTTGCTCCAAAGCATGTGGGACTGTCCCAGACTGGGGAATCAAACCTGTGACCCTTGCTTTGCAAGGAGGATTCTTAACCACTGGACCACCAGGGAAGCCCCCAGAGCTGGTTTTGAGAAGTCTGATACACATTTGAATTTTCAGTCCTTTATAAGGCCTCTGGTTCTCTCCACTCCTATGCTGTTGAAGTACTGAGAATCTTATTTTTATTACCCATATTCTAAAATTTCACAACTATATGCTCTGGGATGGGCCTTTTTTTCATTCATTGTGCTGGGCACTTAGGAGGCCCTTTCACTTCAGAAGTTCATGCCCCTTGGTTGTAGAAAATGTTCTTGTATTAGTCAAAAACAGATTTCCTAGACTGATCTTTTACTTTTTAATTCTTTTCTCTCTTATTTTCCATCTTTGGTTTTTCACCATTAATGGATGATTTCCTCTTTATCTCCTTGGCAGGCCAATCAAATACTTTAAATAAAATCATAAATAAAGAATCATATAAAACTATATATAAACATATAATCATATTTTAAAATTTTCAAGAATTTTTATGGTTAATTACTCCTATTTTACAGTATACTATTCTTATTTCATAGATGCAGCTCTTTCTCAAACCTCTCCTAGAAGAAGTATATTTAGAAGATAATAATTAGTTTTTTTGCTGGTTACACTTCAAAGTTTTCTTCTTTTACTTGGGGCTCTTCAGTTTCTCCAAATCCACCAGTTTCCTGGCAGGTGAGGGTGCGATGGGGATAATTCCTACCTGCTTAAGAGTCAAAGGATAGAAGAGGACTAGAAGTCTCAAGAGCCTCATCATTCAGTACAGACAGTCCCTTCATTTCCCTCTTCTTAGGATAACATCCCTTCTCCATCAGCTGTCATACTAGATGCTTACCTAGTATGAAGCATGTATGGTTCCATTTTTTTCCAAAAATAAAAATTCACCTCTTGTTGAGGTAGGTGAGACTTAACCGATTAATTGCAATGAATTGAGATGGTGACTTTTAGGCCCAGTTACCCCTGAAAAGACTTTCAATAGTCCTCCTGTTTTCAGCCCAAGCCTGACATCCACCTTCAGTTCCAGAGCTGAACTGTAGGTTTTGTAGGTTTTTGTGATGCAAACTGGCTTGCTTCTATCTAGCATCTGCCTCTATAGACACTACCTTCAGGGAACTCACCCTATCTGAAGGCTATAAACAATAAGAAAACAAATAAACAAGATATTTTCAAAGATGATAAGAATGATGTAGACAAAGCATAATAATGAGGGGGTAAAGAGTGATACTGGATGGCTATTTTAGACAGGCTAGTCAACAAAAGTCTCTTTGAGGATGGGATATCTCAGAAGAAGCATGCTAAATGATTCTGGAACAAAGACATTATAGGAAAAGGGAAAAGAAAGTACAAAGACCCTGACGTATGAAAGAGGTTGGTGTATCTGAGAAACAAAAAGGCCAGTGAGGGTGGTTAGGATGGTGTAAGCTAGGAAAGAGTGATCAGAAATAAGGCCAGGGACTTCCCTAGTGGTCCAGTGGTTAAGACCTTGCCTTCCAATGCAAGCGGTGCAGATTCAACCTCTAGTTGGGGAGCTAAGATCCCACATGCCTCGTAGCCAAAAAATATAACCTCATAGCAAAAAAACATAAAACAGAAGCAATATTGTAACAAACTCAATAAAGACCTTAAAAATGGTCTACATTTTTTAAAAAAAGAAGAAAATAAGGTCAGAGAAGCAGATAGGTCAACTCATTTAAGGTCTTGTATGCACGCATCTCAATATCAAAGCCCTGAGTTTAGACTTCATTTGAAGAGTGATAAAAATTCATAGAAGGAAATTCAGCAGAGGAGGATGATATGATCTGATTTACCTTTTTCAAGTTCAAACTGGCTACCATGAAGCAAGAGGGGAATCTGGGAGATCAACTAAGAGTGTTGAAGTAGGATGGTGGCTATGGAGGTAATAAGTGGTAGTCAGACTCAGGGAATATTTTTAAAATAATGCTAAACTACTTGAAGGTTTGAAGTAGGGTATAAAGGAAAAATATTAAAGATGACACCTAGGGTTTTGGTATAAGTAATGCTGCTGCTGCTGAGTCACTTCAGTCGTGTCCGACTCTGTGTGACCCCACAGACGGCAGCCCACCAGGCTATCCCGTCCCTGGGATTCTCCAGGCAAGAACACTGGAGTGGGTTGCCATTTCCTTCTCCAATGCATGAAAGAGAAAAGTGAAAGTGAAGTCGCTCAGTCTATCCGACTGTTAGCGACCCCATGGACTGCAGCCCACCAGGCTACTCCATCCATTGGATTTTCCAGGCAAGATTACTGGGGTGGGGTGCCATTGCCTTTCCCTGGTATAAGTAATAGATGAATGGTAATTCCATTTGCTGAGAATGGGAGACATCTAGAAAGTAAAACATGTGAATGGGATAGGAATATAATCAACAGTGGTCCATAACAGGTGCTCAATAATTGGTATCCACTGTTTATATTAACAATCATCTTACATTGTATGTCAATTATATCTCAATAAATTTCTTAAAAATCACCTTCTTTCTGGGGTTACACTACTTCACTATCCACAGACAATGACATAAATAGTACTGAAGCTTATTCCACATTTATTTTAAACAAAAACTTTCTGGTTATATGAAATTAGAACTCAGACTCATGTTATCAGACTTTCTAGCTTAGTACAGAGAAGAGAAAACAATATTAAGATTCCCCTTACCAATGTTCAAGCGTTAAAATTTGCTTTGATGGCTATATTGACACTCTCATTTAGTTACTCACCAGGATTACAATGATGAAATCAAAAAGGTGAACTTTAATCCATCATCTTTAAATGCTTCCCATTTATTCTGAACAATATGTGCACACACAACGCAAACACACTCTGAGATAATATATTTTTCAAACCTGATCATTTAAAAACTATTCAACATTAATTCCGTATGATTTCTAAGCTGATCCACTCTCCTCATTTAACAAAAGGGGAAACCAAAGCCCAGAGGTCAAATAACTTGTCCAAGAGAACACAATTAGGAAATCACAGAGTGCATAAGAATGTGTATAAGAATAGCTGAAGATAAGGCTAGAAAAACAGAGCAGACATTAGCTGTCTGTCTCAAGAATTTCTGATTCAATTCTGAAATAAATGGGAGCCACAAAAAGTTTTTATGAAATGTTCAGTCGCTAAGTTGTGTCCGACTCTTTGTAACCCCGTGAACTGCAGCACACCAGACTTCCCTGTTCTTCACTATCTCCTGGAGTTTGCTCAAATTCATGTTCATTGAGTGAATGATTCTATCTAACGCACTCATCCTCTGCTGCTCTCTTCTCCTTTTGCTTTCCCAGAATCAGGGTCTTTCCCAATGAGCCAGGTCTTTGTATAATCTATACGGTTAGAGCTATGTATCAGGAAAAGTGAAAAGGAGGGCAATTCATTCAAGGCAAAAGTGAAGAGGATTGAACTGACAGATGCATAGGGGAAGAAGAAGATGCTAAAGTCTTTGAAAGTTTAAAATCAAGAGCTTAGTTTCTGATTAAGAAGAAAGGAATAAAAGGAATAACTAGAGATGAGTTTGGGATTTTCATAATGCATAACTGGAAAGACTGCTATCTTAATAATGAGGTTGGGAAAATACTCTGACACATCCTCATAGCATTAGCAGATATTAGTCTATTTCCTAGGTATACAGTTTGCTTCCTAAGGAGACCATCTGGGAGATAACAGCCCTCTACTTCTCATCTATTCACCATGGTATTACTTAGCATGGGGTTGGACTGAGTAGTTCTAAATAAATATTTGGTGATTTGAAAGCATAGTCTTCATTTTAACAAAATGGCAATCATATTGTTGAATATGGATTCTGAATAAAAATAAGTAGATAGGAAAATAAATTCAGAATGTGGCCTAAAAAGAAGTAAACATGAGATTGTCAACAAGGAGTCCAAAAGAAATATTAAATTTCTCATGGCGTGAAGAATAACAAAGAGGTATGAGAACAAATCTTGGTACAGGTCCTCAAAAAGGCCATTGGGGAGTGGAAGTGAGCAGGGCACAGAATTGGATTACAGATCTTTGAGCATAAGACTTCCTGGCATAAACAACCTTATTCACAAGAGGTCCAAACTATCAGTCCCTGCCCTCAACAAAGCATTTTATTGTTCTTTTTTTCAACTGATAAGTTAGAGCAACTGATGATAAAACAATCTTAATCGTATCCATGTATTAAAAAAATACATACACACAAACAAAATATACACATCTACTTGCCTCTGTGTCTCACCAGGGCCACTCTCTTCTTTCCAACTAGAAATCTCAGGAGGGAGAAAGATAAAAACAAAAGAGGAAACAGGGAGGCTGGGGTCAAGAAAAAGAGAGAAATAAAACTGCAAAGGTTCAGCTCATTCACTCATGCTGGGCACAAAATAGCTGTGCCAGCAGAGGACCTGTCTCACCAGGGCCACTCTCTTCTTTCCAACTAGAAATCTCAGGAGGGAGAAAGATAAAAACAAAAGAGGAAACAGGGAGGCTGGGGTCAAGAAAAAGAGAGAAATAAAACTGCAAAGGTTCAGCTCATTCACTCATGCTGGGCACAAAATAGCTGTGCCAGCAGAGGACCAATTCATGCCCAGAGGATCAGATGCCCACCATCTGGCAGCACATGCAGATAGCTTTTTTTTTTTTCCCCAAGTACACCTTCAAAATCACTAATGCAGCAGTTTGCAACTTTTTCTTTAAGTAGGAGATCTTTTCTGCAAAACTCTTAGATGGAAGTTCAGTATAAAACAGCTTCTCTGGCTGGATGGATGAAGCAGAGATGGGAACCAAAAGGCTCATCTGCTCAGCCACCTGAGGTTAAGGCCCTGAGGACGCAAGTCAGTGAAAATCCTAGGGTTCCAAGAGATGGATTCTTCCCAATTTAAATCCCATCATGAAGGAAAACTTTGGTGCATATTTCTGTCTCAGCTTTTGTACCTCTAAAAACAAACTAACCTATACTAACAGCTTGAAAATAGGCTAAGAGCCATACTAACAAATAGAAACAAAAAAATTGAATCACAAAAAATATTAACAGTAAATTTCTAAGACAATTAGAAAAGCACTCATGGAGAAGGAAATGGCAGCCCACTCCAGTACCCTTGCCTGTAAAATCCCATGGACAGAGGAGCCTGGTAGGCTCCAGTCCATGGGGTCGCAAAGAGTCGGACACGACTGGGCGGCATCAGTTTCACTTTCCTCACCTCCTACTCTTCTCTGTCTATAAAAGAAACTGGCATTCAGACCCAAATAAGATGATATACGGGGGCACTAGCCTGCCATCTTCTAGGATGCCTAGCTTTCCAATAAAGTTGTATTCCTTGCTTCAGCAAAAAAAAAAAAAAAGCATTCAGTTCAGTTCAGTCACACAGTCATGTCCAACTCTTTGTGACCCTATGACCCGCAGCACACCAGGCCTCCCTGTCCATCACCAACTGCCGGAGTCCACCCAAACCCATGTCCATTGAGTAGGTGATGCTATCCAACCATTTCATCCTCTGTTGTCCCCTTCTCCTTCTGCCCTCAATCATTCCCAGCATCAGGGTCTTTTCAAATGAGTCAGCTCTTCACATCAGGTAGCCAAAGTATTGGAGTTGCAGCTTCAGAATCAGTCCTACCAATGAATACCCAGGTCTGATCTCCTTTAGGATGGACTGGTTCGATCTCCTGCAGTCCAAGGGACTCTCAAGAGTCTTCTCCAACACCACAGTTCAAAAGCATCAATTCTTCAGCACACAGCTTTCTTTATAGTCCAACTCTCACATCCATACATGACTACTGGAAAAACCATAGCCTCGACTAGACGGACCTTTATGGACAAAGTAATGACTCTGCTTTTTAGTATGCTGTCTAGGTTGGTCATAACTTCCATTCCAAGGAGTAAGCATCTTTTAATTTCATGACTGCAATCACCATCTGCAGTGATTTTGGAGCCCAGAAAAATAAAGTCAGCCACTGTTTCCACTGTGTCCCCATCTATTTGCCAGGAAGTGATGGGACTGGATCCCATGATATTAGTTTTCTGAATGTTGAGCTTTAAGCCAACTTTTTCCCTCTTCTCTTTCACTTTCATCAAGAGGCTCTTTAGTTCTTCTTCACTTTCTGCCATAAGGGTGATGTTATCTGCATATCTGAGATTACTGTATTTCTCCCGGCAATCTTGATTCCAGCTTGTGCTTCCTCCAGCCCAGTGTTTCTCATGATGTACTCTGCATATATGTTAAAGAAGCAGGGTGACAATATACAGCCTTGACGTACTCCTTTTCCTATTTGGAACCAGTCTGTTGTTTCATGTTCAGTTCTGACTGTTGCTTCCTGACCTGCATATAAGCCTCTCAAGAGGCAGGTCAGGTGGTCTGGTATTCCCATCTCTTTCAGAATTTTCCGCAGTTTATTGTGATCCACACAGAAAAGCATTAAGGAAATAAAAATTCTAAGAATTTGAGACTGGAACACAGTTATGCATCCTCAGTTCAGTTCAGTTCAGTTGGTCAGTCGTGTCCGACTCTTTGTGACCCCATGGAGTGCAGCACACCAGGTCTCCCTGTCCATCACCAACTCCCGGAGTTCACTCAAACTCACGTCCATCAAGTCAGTGATGCCATCCAGCCATTTCATCCTCTGTTATCCCCTTCTCCTCATGCCCTCAATCCCTCCCAGCATCAGGGTCTTTTCAAATGAGTCAGCTCTTCGCATCAAGTGGCCAGAGTACTGGAGTTTCAGCTTCAACATCAGTCCTAGGGAAGTATAATAAATGCTTCTACTGCTAGGGGACTCCTCTGGTTAACAAAAGCCAAGAGGACTCTGCTTGCTCTAGGTCCCCTTGATAGGATAATTNCCCCAAGTACACCTTCAAAATCACTAATGCAGCAGTTTGCAACTTTTTCTTTAAGTAGGAGATCTTTTCTGCAAAACTCTTAGATGGAAGTTCAGTATAAAACAGCTTCTCTGGCTGGATGGATGAAGCAGAGATGGGAACCAAAAGGCTCATCTGCTCAGCCACCTGAGGTTAAGGCCCTGAGGACGCAAGTCAGTGAAAATCCTAGGGTTCCAAGAGATGGATTCTTCCCAATTTAAATCCCATCATGAAGGAAAACTTTGGTGCATATTTCTGTCTCAGCTTTTGTACCTCTAAAAACAAACTAACCTATACTAACAGCTTGAAAATAGGCTAAGAGCCATACTAACAAATAGAAACAAAAAAATTGAATCACAAAAAATATTAACAGTAAATTTCTTAGACAATTAGAAAAGCACTCATGGAGAAGGAAATGGCAGCCCACTCCAGTACCCTTGCCTGTAAAATCCCATGGACAGAGGAGCCTGGTAGGCTCCAGTCCATGGGGTCGCAAAGAGTCGGACACGACTGGGCGGCATCAGTTTCACTTTCCTCACCTCCTACTCTTCTCTGTCTATAAAAGAAACTGGCATTCAGACCCAAATAAGATGATATACGGGGGCACTAGCCTGCCATCTTCTAGGATGCCTAGCTTTCCAATAAAGTTGTATTCCTTGCTTCAGCAAAAAAAAAAAAAAGCATTCAGTTCAGTTCAGTCACACAGTCATGTCCAACTCTTTGTGACCCTATGACCCGCAGCACACCAGGCCTCCCTGTCCATCACCAACTGCCGGAGTCCACCCAAACCCATGTCCATTGAGTAGGTGATGCTATCCAACCATTTCATCCTCTGTTGTCCCCTTCTCCTTCTGCCCTCAATCATTCCCAGCATCAGGGTCTTTTCAAATGAGTCAGCTCTTCACATCAGGTAGCCAAAGTATTGGAGTTGCAGCTTCAGAATCAGTCCTACCAACGAATACCCAGGTCTGATCTCCTTTAGGATGGACTGGTTCGATCTCCTGCAGTCCAAGGGACTCTCAAGAGTCTTCTCCAACACCACAGTTCAAAAGCATCAATTCTTCAGCACACAGCTTTCTTTATAGTCCAACTCTCACATCCATACATGACTACTGGAAAAACCATAGCCTCGACTAGATGGACCTTTATGGACAAAGTAATGACTCTGCTTTTTAGTATGCTGTCTAGGTTGGTCATAACTTCCATTCCAAGGAGTAAGCATCTTTTAATTTCATGACTGCAATCACCATCTGCAGTGATTTTGGAGCCCAGAAAAATAAAGTCAGCCACTGTTTCCACTGTGTCCCCATCTATTTGCCAGGAAGTGATGGGACTGGATCCCATGATATTAGTTTTCTGAATGTTGAGCTTTAAGCCAACTTTTTCCCTCTTCTCTTTCACTTTCATCAAGAGGCTCTTTAGTTCTTCTTCACTTTCTGCCATAAGGGTGATGTTATCTGCATATCTGAGATTACTGTATTTCTCCCGGCAATCTTGATTCCAGCTTGTGCTTCCTCCAGCCCAGTGTTTCTCATGATGTACTCTGCATATATGTTAAAGAAGCAGGGTGACAATATACAGCCTTGACGTACTCCTTTTCCTATTTGGAACCAGTCTGTTGTTTCATGTTCAGTTCTGACTGTTGCTTCCTGACCTGCATATAAGCCTCTCAAGAGGCAGGTCAGGTGGTCTGGTATTCCCATCTCTTTCAGAATTTTCCGCAGTTTATTGTGATCCACACAGAAAAGCATTAAGGAAATAAAAATTCTAAGAATTTGAGACTGGAACACAGTTATGCATCCTCAGTTCAGTTCAGTTCAGTTGGTCAGTCGTGTCCGACTCTTTGTGACCCCATGGAGTGCAGCACACCAGGTCTCCCTGTCCATCACCAACTCCCGGAGTTCACTCAAACTCACGTCCATCAAGTCAGTGATGCCATCCAGCCATTTCATCCTCTGTTATCCCCTTCTCCTCATGCCCTCAATCCCTCCCAGCATCAGGGTCTTTTCAAATGAGTCAGCTCTTCGCATCAAGTGGCCAGAGTACTGGAGTTTCAGCTTCAACATCAGTCCTAGGGAAGTATAATAAATGCTTCTACTGCTAGGGGACTCCTCTGGTTAACAAAAGCCAAGAGGACTCTGCTTGCTCTAGGTCCCCTTGATAGGATAATTTCCTTCTGTTGTATTCAAAATATACAATGAAAGTAAAGGCATGAAAACATGAAAGATAAAAACAACTAGAACTTCTTTTAAAAAGTAATCTACATCCAGGCTTTTAACTGCACTATATTTGAGACAGATGGCTTATGCAGGACAAAAAATGTCACCATCAAAATGCAAACCCACCATGGTTAATAATCATTATAATAATTTTCATGTATTATATGCTTACTATGGATTATAACAGATCTATAGACTTTATATACATTATCTCATTTGTTGGCTTATTGTGAAGATCAAGACAGAATTAACATTACATTTTATATGTTAGAAAACTTAGCTCACAGCAAAGAATATGATTTTTTGTAAGTTAAAAGGGAAGAGTGTGTCATTCCTGAACAATGAGGCAAAAAAAAGATAGGCTGAGAAAGTAGACCTNTCTCATTTGTTGGCTTATTGTGAAGATCAAGACAGAATTAACATTACATTTTATATGTTAGAAAACTTAGCTCACAGCAAAGAATATGATTTTTTGTAAGTTAAAAGGGAAGAGTGTGTCATTCCTGAACAATGAGGCAAAAAAAAGATAGGCTGAGAAAGTAGACCAAGGAGACATCAGAATAGGAATGGTATTTAACAAAAGCAAGGATGTACATAGACTGAAAGCCCAGGATTGTCCAATATAGTAGCTGCTAAGCTTCCTGTTGCAATTTAAATAAAATCAAATAAAAAATTTATTTCCTTCTTTGTACTAGTTACATTTCAATGCTCATCAGCCACATGAAGCTATTGAACAGCACAGATAAAGAACATTTCCATCATTTTAGAAAGTTCTATTCTATTCAACAGCATCACTCTAGCAGAAAACTCTTGAATGTATTAGAAACAGCAGTAAACCCTCAACAAATGTTTGATGAGTGAATGAATGATAAAAGACAGATGGGATGCAGTGAGCCATTTAAAGAACTAGCCAGAGGAAAAGAAACTAATAATAATAGCTAACATTTACTGGACACTTAACCAAACCAAGTACTATTCCAAGGTGCTTTATATGGATTAAATTGATCCTCAATAACAACTCTACGAGGGATTTAAGGTCATTATCCTCATTAAAGATGGGAAAACTAAGGATCTCAGAGGTTAAATAACTTTCCAAAGATCCAGGATTTGAATTCAGGCAGCTTGATCTGGAATCCAGAGCCTCTATTTTTAATCAGTACACTACAGTATTCTACTTCTTTATATAACAACTACATCTTTAAACTTTGCTGTCAGGAAATAAAATTTGTTTATAGTTAATCTTCCCACGCAATTACCAGTCAAGTTCATAGTGAAGAGAATAAAAAAAGAAGTGATGAATAAAGAAGATTGGCAGAAAATATATCAAATGTTAATACTAGCTTGATGCCTAGATGCTGAGATTAAGGACCATTTTTTATTTTCCTGTTTTTGAGAATACTACTTTCTCAATGATCCACAGTAATGATGTATCAATAATAATAAACTCACTATTTTTTAAAGAAGACAAAAATATAATCAGCTTAAAAATTCCTAAGCAGAACATCAAATCAAGACTCAACCATCTTGAGGAAATGACAACACACTCCAGTATTCTTGCCTGGGAAATTCCATGGACAGAGGAGCCTGATGGGCTACAATCCATGGGGCTGCAAAGAGTTGAACACAATTTAGCAACTAAACAA
>SJYX01024026.1:133613-157953 GCA_006410675.1 Oreotragus oreotragus
CCCATAGACGGCAGCCCACCAGGCTCCCCCATCCCTGGGATTCTCCAGGCAAGAATACTGGAGTGGGTTGCCATTTCCTTCTCCAATGCATGAAAGAGAAAAGTGAAAGTGAAGTCGCTCAGTCTGTCCGACTGTTAGTGACCCCATGGACTGCAGCCCACCAGGCTCCTCCGTCCATTGGATTTTCCAGGCAAGAGTACTGGGGTGGGGTGCCATTGCCTTCCCCGGACAGTGGCTAAGACTCCTCATTCCCTGTGCAGGGGGCCTGGGCTTGATCTCTAGTTAGGGAATTAGGTCCTGCATGCCACAACTAGATTCTATATTCCTCAAGTAAAAGATCCCACATGCCACAACAAAGATGGAAGACTGTGTGTGCTGCCACTATGACTGGCACAGTCAAATAAAGTTAGAAAACAAATATATATTTGAAATGGGAAGGAATTTTGCAGAGCTGAAGATTGAGTGCCTATGAAAGAAATTTGCCCAAAAGATCCTTCAAAAGGTAAGGAATGAAGCTTATCTGTAAAGAAGCTAAGTGCTCTCACAAAGAGTATAGGCAGATGTACAGAACTGAGAATCTGATGGCTAGGATGGCAAGAAAAGCTGGCAGCTTCTGTGCACCTGCAGAGCCCAAACTGGCATTTGTCGTCAGGATCAGAGGCATCGGTGTTGTTCAGTTCACAGATCTGAAAGACGATGCAACTTCTTTACCTCTGTCGTCTTCAATGGCACCTTCATTCAGATCAACTATGCTCCATTTAACATGCCAAGGACCATGGAAACATATATTGCGTGGGGGTAACCNATCTGAAAGACGATGCAACTTCTTTACCTCTGTCGTCTTCAATGGCACCTTCATTCAGATCAACTATGCTCCATTTAACATGCCAAGGACCATGGAAACATATATTGCGTGGGGGTAACCGAACCTGCAGTCAGTAGATGAATTGATCTACAGATGTGGTTATGACAAAATCAACAAGAAGCAAATTTCCCTGACAGATAACACATGGATTGCCTGATGTCTTGGTAAATATAACATTATCTACATGGAGGATCTGATTTATAAGACCTATACTGTTGGAAAATTCTTCAAAGAAGGAAACAACTTCTTGTGGCCATTCAAATTCTCTTCTCCATGAGGTGGAATGAAGGAAAAGACCACCCATTTTATAGAAGGTAGAGATCTGGCCACAGGGAAGACTAGATCAACAGCTTGTTCAAAGGATGAACTAAGATATCTACTAAGATTATTTTTGTGATCTGGTCAGGAAATAAATAGAGCAATTTATTGGACTAAAAAAAATTTTGTTAATGATAAAAGCAACGAGAAAACCATTTATTGAAGTCTTCCTTGTATGATGGATGTTTTGCCTGTTTAAATATTTAATTTTCACAATTTTTCTCCATTGAAGAAACTGAGGCCAAGAGATTATGTGTTGTCTGAGGTCTGTAACTTTGAGGTAGGACTCTTTCTACCATGTTTCTCCTAGAAGAACTTTTTCTATCATGTCTCTTCTAAAGGATTTGATGGGAGAGCATTGGTAGATAAATGTGGAAAGGTAGAACTGGGCCATTCTAAGCAGAAATATTTTGCCCAAAGCCAAGAAGATTATATTTTATGTTTTATGTGTTGAATTCTGAACAGGGATTAGATGACAGAGGGTAACTAGTGGCAAATTCAGAATATTTAATGATGGGGAGACTGGTGGCCAAGAGATCAGTTAGGGGACATCTACAGTGTTTTAACAACAACAATTTTGTTCCTTTCTGAGTTCCTTCCCTATCTTCTAAAATCCTATTAAACTTAAGGTTCCAATTTGAGTCAGCCTCCTCCAAGAAAGCTTTCTGGCTCTACCAAGGAAGTCCCCAAAGTTGCCTTATTAAATGCAGTTAATTACCAGAAAATTGTTGCACTAGGTAGAAAAAGCCCAACAGCACAGCTAAATTCCAGCAAGACAGATTCAGCATGAAACCTGGAATCCCTCTTTTCAGCTATTATTACTATTCTAACAAGTCTCCAATAATGTTTCAGCTTTCTCACTAATCTCTGGAAGGAAGGAAAAGCCATTACCTAAGTCTAGGTAGAAAAAGCCCAACAGCACAGCTAAATTCCAGCAAGACAGATTCAGCATGAAACCTGGAATCCCTCTTTTCAGCTATTATTACTATTCTAACAAGTCTCCAATAATGTTTCAGCTTTCTCACTAATCTCTGGAAGGAAGGAAAAGCCATTACCTAAGGATGTTCGGATGGGAGAGTCTATTCATGAGCTGCACTTCTTTCAGCATGTTTGCCCGGTTACTGCTCAACGTGTTCATCTTAAGAGCCATCACCTGGCCGGAAGCTCGGTGGCGCACCTAGAAAATAAAATAGAACAAGAGACTCAAGGACAGCAGCTATATCTGAGGTCAAAGTCTCCACATGTAGAGCATGCTGAGATGTTTTACTGCCAATTCAGATAAAATAGACATGGTAAGGGATGTTTTTCTATAAACTCTAATTACATAAGGGTTTCACATCCGTTAACAAAGATGGATTTATTCCTTTGAAGACCAAAACTGTTTCATATTAAGCTGGCTAGAAAATACATGATTATATCTCAAGAAATCATGACTTCTTACTTTGTTGTCCACTTGAAACTATCCCAACAGTGTTAACTGGCTATACCCCAATACAAAATAAAAAGTTTACTTCAAAAAAAAGGAAAAAATCATAATGTCTTAAAAAAAATACCTTAGAGAAAAATGGGGAAAATGTATTAGGCTGGTTCCTCACAGCCAATGCTTCTGAGCCTTAGAACACTAACCGGAAAGTCTCTTTCGTGGAGTTTTAATTGTGCACAAAAAAGATTCATTCACAAGGCTTATGTAACACTTAACGAACTATAAAACTGTCTTTATAGGACACTAAACCCACATCCTCAAAATCTCTCCCAAGCACCATAAAATGTGTATCTATACAGAAAATATTATTGCATATTAAATATAGAAAGAAGGCAGTGGATCTTCTGGACCTAATATTGAGTAACACAACCCAAAGTTCCTTATAATCATTTATAATCAAGTCAGATAAAAAAAACCTGAGCCACACCACTTACACCATTACCCATACACACAGAGCAAAGTCTACTTCTAAAACATTCATCCTCTGTAGAACTCAATCTATTTTACATGTAAAAATATTATTTTATAATTTCAATGCACACTCCACAGGTTTAAAAAACTCAACACTTTACCTGCAAGAAAATTAACTATGTTTTCAGTCTCCAAAAGTAGTCTCAGTAGTATCAAATGAGAGAGAATCAAAATGAGACTAACCAAAAGAAGCTCAATTATTCACTTAGATAAGTGTTTCTTACTGAGCAATTATGAATGAGGCTGTAGAAAAGTTACAAAGTACCAAAGACCTCATTACTTACTGGTTAAAAAAAAATTCATTTCAGATCATGTACAACAGGGACATGCCATGCACAACTGTCATCATTCTATGGACTTTCAGAGTATCATTTCAGGATATTATTTCTACTTCACCAAGTGAAAATTTCAACAGAAGATACAAAAATCTACTTAACTCTTCAATCTCCAGAAATTCTTTGACAGGACAATAGCCTCAGAAGTTTAGTATAGCTATTAATATAGAACAGACAACACAGCTTATCTTAAAACTCAAAGAAACAATGTTTCAGTGTCTAGACAGAAGGGGAAGGAAGAATTAAAACACAGAGCCACAGGAACCCTGATCAGAAGAACTGAGCACAAGACCGGCTGCCTCTCCCCTCTTTTAGATCCCTGAGTGAGATTTGGAACCCAACTCTCTTTCTAGAGCATCAATGATTCTGTTGTCATGTACCTCGTGACTGATGAAAGAGAAGTGGCTTTCCTTTTCAGATCCTGCGTGGATAAGTTAGAAGAGACATTTATATACAAAGAACACACTGACAGTATTTTTTCCAGCTTTATTTACAGAAGACATCTGTTTTTTAATAAGGGCTCTCCATTCTGAAAGTCACTCCTCTTTTTTTTTTTCCATCATCTGAAAACTATCACTCTTGAGGTCTTTTTTTTTTAATGTCTGCTTTTAAGAAACTTTGATAAAACAATGTGTGAAATTTAGGGATAAAAGTTGTTTTAAACTAATCATAAAAAACCCTACTTCCTTAAACAACTGGACAAGAAGATGAACATGTTCATAACACTGTATATCTTTCATGTGCATAAAATATTTTCCTTTCTTCTAGCCCCTCAAATTCTACCTATCTTTGAAGGCCACACTCAAATATCCCCTTCCTGTCTGACATCTTCCTTGTCTGTCTCTAGGAACTGTTTGTGGTTTCCTTCTTTATACTGCTTCAGAACAACAGTATACCACTCAAGACATAGTTCTGTGCATAAATATATCCTCACTAGGCTACAAAGCATTTTGAGACCAGGATCTATATTGTATTAATTTTTATTTGCAGTACCTAAAAGGCCTGGCACATCATAAGAGAGCAATGAAAACAACAGCAAGAACAGTTAAATGATACTTCTCCTTCTTTATACTGCTTCAGAACAACAGTATACCACTCAAGACATAGTTCTGTGCATAAATATACCCTCACTAGGCTACAAAGCATTTTGAGACCAGGATCTATATTGTATTAATTTTTATTTGCAGTACCTAAAAGGCCTGGCACATCATAAGACAGCAATGAAAACAACAGCAAGAACGGTTAAATGATACTTCTAACATACTTTTTAAGGGCCAGTGCATCATTCATTTATCCAGGTAATTTCTTTCGGGGTAGTGCTTTTTTCTTTTTCTCTTTTTGGTGGCACAGGTATGGGGGGAGGATATAAACAGAAAAGCAGTACAAGATTTGGCTTAAATTTTCTGGAATTAGCCATCTAGAAAAGGACAAACAATAAACAATTTGACCAATCAGTAAAGAAAGAGAATAAAGATTCAAATATATCACAAGAGGTATTTATATGAATGTTGAGGCACTTAGGGGAAAACTTCATGGGACTTCAGTGAAACTTCCAAGAATTAATAGATTTGGACAGATTTTTGAAGCACAAAACTGACTACAGGCGATAAAGGTATCATCCAATACAGAGGTCCACAGGACTTCCCTGGCAGTCCAGTCCAGTCCACATTTCCAATTCAGAGGACATGGGTTCAATCCCTGGTCAATGAACTAAGATCCCAAATGCCCCAGAGCAAGGTGAAAAAGAAAAAAAAAAACCAAAAAACAAAAAACATAGAGATCCACTAAACATAGGGAACCTGTCTAAATCCAGGAGGATCTTCATTCCAAGTTGTCAAAACCACAAAAATTTGTTAGCCCCCAACCCTCTTAAGATTTTCAGAATAAAGGGAAGGTCAATTTCTGCTTAAGTTTGTCCTCTATACACAGATCATTGTTACTACTACTAAGAGGATTTCCAAGAGACTGATATCTTTAAATATCTTTTTAAAAAAAATTAAAAACAGAATTGTCATACAATCCAACAATTCTACTTCTAGGTACAAACCCAAAAGGACTGAAAAAGGGTCTCAAAAAATTTTTTGTACACTCATGTTCAAAACAGCATTATTTATAATAACCAAAGGGCAGAAGCAACCCAAGAGTCCATCAATAGATGAACAGATAAACAAAATGTGGCACGTGAGGGAATGTTATTCAGCCTTAAAAAGGAAGGAAATCTTGACATATGCTATCACATGGATGAACTTTGAAGATATTACGCTAAGTGAAGTAAGCCAGTTAGGAAAAGGCAAATACTTACGATTCCACTTATATGAGGTTCCTCAGATAGTTTAATTCAAACAGAAAGAATGTAGAATGGTGGTTGCTAGGGGTTGCAGGGAGGGGAAGAATTCAGAATTGTTTAATGGGTACAAAGTTTAGCCCTGCAAGATGAAAACAGTTCTGGAGAATGGTGACACAAAAACGGAACTGAATTGTACACTTAAAACTGGTTAAGATGGCAAATTTTATATATACTTTACCACAAGTATAAATAAAGGAAGGAAGAAAAGAAAGAAGGGATAGAGAGGGAAGAGAAGAGAATCACCAAGGTAAGAAAATTACTATCCCTCTTTGAAGCTTTCTGTTGTAAAATAAAGAGAATGATAGTCTCTATCTCATTTGGAGGATAAACTGATGTTGTTATGTTAAAGAAACAAAAAAATGTGTATAAAGTACTTAACATAGTGCTTGGCACATAGTATTCAGATAAATAGGTATTGTTTTTAATAAAGATAAGAAACTATATGTTCATAACAGTTTAGCATATCAGGTGATTTTAAGATGATATAGAAACTGTATACCTGTAATTTTAAGTGAAAAGAGCAATATTCCAATCTGTATTGGCCTCCAAGATGATTTATTTATCACAAAGGGGAAAAGGTAACCTTTACAATGGAGAGGTCTGGCAGCTAGCACCTTAATCAAGGGTTTATAAATTCAGTTATTAGCAAAAGTGAGACATGCAACATTATCAACCTTCTGAAGCAAAGAAATATACTTGCTAAATGTTTAACTCAAATCTAATCATAAGAAACTGACTCATCAAAAAAGACCCTGATGCTGAGAAAGACTGAAGGCAGGAGGAGAAGGGGATGATAGGATGAGATGGTTGGACAGCATCACCGACTCAATGGACATGAGTTTGAGTAAACTCCGGGAGTTGGTGATGGACAGGGAGGCCTGGCGTGCTACAGTCCATGGGGTCACAAAGAGTCGGACATGACTGAGCGACTAAACTGAACTGAATCATAAGAAAAAAATTAGACATATTCAGAATATCTAAAAGACAACTGTACAGTACTCTTCAAACAAACAAAATGTGGGGGAACATTTTAGATTAAAAAAAATTTTGGCCATACCTCATGGCATGGGGGATCTTAGTTCCCTGACCAGGAATCAAACCCATACCCCCTGCAGTGGAAGCACAGAGTCTTAAGCACTGGACTGCCAGGGAAGTCTTGGAATATTCTAGATTAAAAGATTAACAATCATAACGACTGAAATGAAACAGATGAAATCTTAACTGAATTCAGGGTCCAAAAGTTATAAGACTTTTGGAGGCAAACAGAGAAAATTTTAACAGAGACTGTACATTAAATTATTTTACTGAATTAAGGTTAACGACTTTGTAAAAGAACATGTTCTTAGAAGATACATACTAAAGTATCTAAGTGTTATGATGTCTGCAATTTGCTTTCAAGTAGTCTGTCAAAAAAAAAATACAGATAGATAAAGCAATGTAGCAAAATATTAACAACTGACGAATCTAGATGAAGGGACTTACAGGAGTTTATTGCATTATTCTTTCAATTTTCTATAGATTGAAAAAGTTTTCAAAAGTTGGAACAAGTAAAAAATGAATTTTATTTCCTTATATGAATTTAGGAAATTAGGAAATAAAGATTAGCTCTTAATTGTAGGGAAAAAAGTTCTGCATATGGCATATGCCTAAGTTTATGTCAATACAAAAAGAAGTAGAAATAAGTTTATAAAATATTAATGATGCCTGTCAGTGACAGTAGATCAATGATTTTTTTCTTGCTTTTATGTTTCTTCATTTTCTACTTTCTTCCATAATGTACTTGCCTTAATTTTCTAATAGAAAACATAGCTTTTCAACTTGAATTTATATTCATTTTTAGCTAAATAAATAATACATGCATATATTTTCTTTGTAACACATTTAAACAATATACATAAGTAAAGTCCCTTTTGACTATCCGATTGATTAATCCCAATCTTCTGTGCTCATTCC
The DNA here is from genome assembly GCA_006410675.1 of Oreotragus oreotragus. Taxonomy (NCBI): domain Eukaryota; kingdom Metazoa; phylum Chordata; class Mammalia; order Artiodactyla; family Bovidae; genus Oreotragus; species Oreotragus oreotragus. The sequence continues at coordinate 141,386 of SJYX01024026.1, forward strand.
CAGAAGCTGTTATTATTTCAAGCTTGACTAGTACCTTTCTGGGCCTTTTACAAAATGCACTGACCAAAACAACAACAAATCACCGGTGTGTATAACGTACACATGATCTAGATGAGGGATATATTATGTATATCAGAAGATGAAAGCTCTACAAAACAGAGGCTTCTTTCAATATGCTCAGAAGTCCAAGTACCCTATATGTCTTAAGTCCTAAGAATATTTCAGTAATAAGCTGAAACAAAAAAAAAACAAAAAAGTCATAGATACCATCACCACAATGAGAAACCCGAGAACCACAACAAAGAGTAGCCTCTGCTCACTGCAACTAGTGAAAAGCCTGACCAGCATTGAAGACCTAGCAGAGTCTAAAATAATTAAATGATTTTTAAAATGATTAAAAAAAAAAAGATCCACAAACAAAAACTACAAACTAAGCCAAGAACTAAGAGTTGGCCAAGTGTGTGCATGCAGCTTGAAGTAACTGATAATATTTCATTAGTCTTCTCAGTCACATTCAAATAGCAAATACTATCAGTCTAGTTCAGTCGCTTAGTCATGTCCAACTCTTTTGAGACCCCATGGACTGCAGCATACCAGGCCTCCCTGTCCATCATCAACTCCCGGAGCTTACTCAAAATCATGTTCATTGAGTCGGTGATGCCATCCAACCACCTCATCCTCTGTTGTCCCCTTCTCCTCCCGCCTTCAATCTTTCCCAGGATTGGGTCTTTTCAAATGAGTCAGTTCTCATCAGGTGGCCAAAGTATTGGAGTTTCAGCTTCAACAGTCCTTCCAACGACTATTCAGGACTGATTTCCTTGAGGATAGACAGGTTGGATCTCCTTGCAGTCCACGGGACTCTCAAGAGTCTTCTCCAACACCACATTTCAAAAGCATCAGTTTTTCGGCACTCAGCTTTCTTTTTAGTCCAACTCTCACATCCATAAATGACTACTGGAAAAACTATAGCTTTCACTCGATGAACCTTTGTTGGGAAAATAATGTCTCTTCTTTTTAACATGGCGTCTAGGTTGGTCATAACTTTTGTTCCAAGGAGTAAGCGTCTTTTAATTTCATGGCTGTAATCATCATCTACAGTGATTTTCATGGGGTTCTCAAGGCAAGAATACTGAAGTGGTTTGCCATTCCCTTCTCCAGTGGACTGCATTTTGTCATACTATCATCTTCCATATATAAATCACCGTGCTAGATGCTGAGAAGGCTGTTACATATCAACATGAGACATCAGTTTGTCAGATCTCCCAGCAATTCTTGTTTCCCAATTGCAAAGTTATCTTGTTGCTCTCCAGCTTAAAATTCTTCAGAGGCTCACCACTACCTGGGGAATAAAGTCCAAACTCCTTTTAGCAAAACTAAATCCATCGACTTCTCCCTGTATATTCCACCATCGTCTCCCCTTCAGTGCTCAGTGTGTGCTCAATCATGTCTGATTCTTTGTGACCCCATGGGCTGCAGCCCACCAAGTTCTTCTGTCCATGGAATTTTCCCAGCAAGAATACTGGAATGGGTTGCCATTTCCTCCCCTAGGGGATCCTCCTGACCCAGGGATCAAACCAGAGTCTTCTGCATGGTAGGCAGATTCTTTACCACTGTGCTACCTAGGAAGCCCTCTTCTCCCCTTACCTTTAGTTATTATATACTAATACTTGTAATTGTTTCTAAATGCATCACCCTCTCCACTTTTCCTTTCCTTGACACATTCTATTCTCCTTGCCCTGATGTAATCCTCAACCCCCTAAACCCTATCCTAATCTCCTTTCCAAATTCCTTTCAATTATTCAAGTTATAAGAAACATCATTTTCCCCGAGAAAAATCTCACTTCATTTCAAGAAAAGTTAAATGGCTCCACTTTGTTTTCTTAATACTCTGTTCTTATTTATCTCTGTTGCAGCACTTGCATATTTTTTCAAAACGTTTATTTGGCTGCGCCAGTCTTAGTTGCAGGACTCATGAGATCCATTTTCGTTGCAGCACACAAGATCTTTAGTTGCGGCATATTAGGTCTAATTCCCTTACCAGAGATCAACCCTGGACGCCCTGCATTGGAAGAGCAGAGTCTTAGTCACTGGACCACCAGGGATGTCTCAGCACTTGCATATTGTATGCTCTTAGTCTGTCCACTTATCTCCAATATATCTAAGGGCAGTTCTGGTTCAAGGAGGCAACTAGGAAGATCCTGAACTTATCTCTCCCAAAGACACAGAATCTACATTTGCATATGCAACAACTTCCTATATGCTTAAGGGCAAGAACTGCCTTATTCATTATTCATTTCTTTATTCCAAGAACAGCTATTCAGCTCCTCCCACCATCCACCTGCAATACACACCTTCTGACAAGCAAGACTTCTTTACATATGGACAAACCTAGATTTTCGTCAAAAATCATTAAAAGCTAATCAGAAAAGAAAAGCATGGCAATTATTATATAACTATCAACAGACACTAGTAGATTGCAAACTGTAGACTCAAAAGGCAGATTACAGGTTATACACAATCTTATGGCCACTAGTTATTACTCTACCCATTTTTATCCCATTCAAGTAAGCATATTAACATGCAAGTGAGAATGACAGTAAACATAGTTGCTGTTGTTCAGTCACTCAGTTGTGTCTGACTCTGTGACCCCATGGACTGCAGCCCACCATACTCATCTGTCTATGGGATTCTTAAGGCAAGACTACTGGAATGGGTTGCCATTTCCTTCTCCAGGCGACCTTTCCAACCCGAGGTTCAAACCCGTGTCTCCTGCATTGGCAGGTGGATTCGTTACCACTGAGCTACCATGGAAACCTCAATTGGGGTGGCTCCGTGTGTGTGTGTGTGCTTAGTCGCTCAGTCATGTCCAACTCTTATGACCTCATAGACTGTAGCCTGCCAGGCTCCTCTGTCCATGGGATTCTCTAGGCAAGACTACTGGAGTGGGTTGCCATTTCCTTCTCCAGGGGTGCCTCTAATTCAGCTCTAATTTATATTTTTCAAATTAAATTATTTGCATATGCTGCAAATAATCATTTAAAATAACAAACTACATGCAATAACTTCAGCTTTACCAATGTGGCATGAAACCAAATTGAGAAATTCTTCTCTGGCACAGTGTCTAGCATCTAGTAGCTGACTGCTCAAAAACTGTTTGTTGAATTTAAATAGTTAACTTGAGTCAGGACACTTATTTTCTAGAGGGGAAGAAAAGCATAAGCCTCTGACCAGCTCACAGAAATACTAAAAGGAGAATTAAGTAATAAAAACGACAACAGTGTAAGAACTGTAACAAAGTAATTAATCATAAAGTTAACTATCAGATGAGTGGCTTAGGACTTCCAGCCAAGAAGTCACAGGGAGCATACAGTAAGTATAGAGTAAGCTAGTATAGCAACATTAATATTAGGCAAATAAAGTTTAAACAGTAGTCTTCAAAGGAGTCTATAACACCTCACTTCAGAAGTGTTTTTGAAGTTTTCGGGTGAAATGTTTGGGTTCTAACAATGACTGGGGGTAGGGAGTGCTGCAGGGCTGAGATGCTAAGACATCCTGCAGCTACAGGACTGTAATGCACAAGGAAGCACTGTTCCACGTGCTGTAGAAAATGCAAATGTCTTACCAGATATTCATGTAAATAAAGAACATATTTATTATTATCTAAGCTTGGGTTCTAACTCCCTTTCACATTAAAAACAAAGTCACCTTGCATGGTATTAGTATATACTGAACTTCCTAGGAATGCAACTAACTACCTGTAAATTAAGGAAAATTGCTTTTTGTTTTGTTGAGAATATCATTAAGAATTGGTCTTCATTTCAGAAAATCAGACCACCAATGACAGTGCTGCTCCTGAATTCCAATATAACACATCTGTATCAGATCCATTTGCAGTTTTTATATTTATGGTGATTTATTTAGCCTTTAAAAAAAAACAAAACCACTTTTTATTTTGTATTGGGGTGTAGCCAATTAACTGGAGACGAAAACAGCAGCCCACTCCCAGTTTCATGGGAAATCAGGGCAGAGGAACCTGATGAGTTGCAGTCCATGGGGTCCCCAAAAGTCAGAGACTACTTAGTGACCAAACAACAGCAACAGCATAGCCAATTAACACTGTAACAATTTTCGGTGAATAGTGAGCGCAGAGACTCAGTCATACATAAATATCTATTCATTCTTCCCTAAACGCCCCTCCCATCCAGGCTGCCACATAACACTGAGCAGAGTTCCATGTTATTTAGCCTTTTTAAAAATATCAAACATACATAGGACTTTCCTGGTGGTCCAGTGGTTAAGAATTCTCCTACCAGTGCAGAGGACATGGATCTGATCCCTGGTCCAGGAAGATTCAACACGCAGGGCACGTGTGCCACAACTACTACGCTTGTGTGCTGCAGCTACTGAAGCCTGCACGCTCTAAAGCTCAAGCTCTGCGACACGATAAGCTGCCACAACAAGAAGTCCGTGCACCACATCTAGAGTAGCCCCCCTTACCAAAACTCGAGAGAGCCTGCGCACAGCAACCATGACCCAGCACAGCCATAAATAAATAAATACAATTTCAAAAGTATATATGTATAAAGTGTATTTTTGCTTTGCCCACAAACTTATCATTGTGCCTATTCTGCCAACTTTTTTCTCTAATGAAACATTCCAGATTAAATGAACATCTGATAAACCTGGCAAAGATATATTATACCTCCTTAATCAATCTGTAATTTGTCTTGGCAAGCTATTCCTATTTCAACTGAAGTTCCTCTTTCCTTTATCACATACAAATAAGTCTGGTCTATTATTACACTTTTATTCTAATATTCTATGGCATCTCTGTTCTTTTTTTTTTTTTTTTTTTGCATGGAGTGGTTTCTGTCTTCTCTTGAAACTAGAACTAGTCATGCTTAAGAAGGTAAAAGCATCTAACTATTTTATTATGTATTCCAGCATAGTCAGGCCCTAAAATGTACATATTAAAATCTATATTTTTATTAATTTAATTTGTACTCTTCTATTATCATACAATTTTATCAATAATGCTTACCATTGATCTTATATAATTATAATTATAAACAACAGAACCACTGTTCCCTATCAATTTCATGTAGGGTAGTTAAGAGTTAGGTTTTAAAAAATTGTTCTAACAGCTAAATTTATACCACTTGCTACATACTAGGTTCCATTGTGTAACTGCTTTATATATTTTAACTCAGCTAATCCTCAAAATAATTCTATGAGATATTACTAACATTTCCCATATTACAGCTATGGAAACTGAGGCAAAGAGAGATTAAATAAGACTTTTTCAGAGCTCCAGCAAATGGCAGAGCCAGCATCTGAATTCCAATAATGCAAAGAACAGCGGACCTGGAAGTGTTCAAAACAAGTGGTCTAAGGAAAATAGCACTGCATGCACGAGAAAACAATTTACCAAATGCATGGATACTACATCATAATGACTGAGTCACATTCTCAGACCACTACAAAATAAAATTTAAAATCAACAACAAAGAGATCATTAAAAATAAGCATAGTGGGCAATACTAATTGTTTATGCAACATTTAACGTCCCCTTTTCTTGACTGACATAACTCCAATTAGGTGGCTTAATTAAAATATTCAATCTTCCCTCCCCTGCAGCTAGGATGGACAGATGTCCTAGTCCTAGTAAGGCCATGGAAGTGGGAATTGCTTGGTGGAGGATTCTGGGAATGCTGATGTTTTCCTGGTGAAATTGTTCTTTTTATCTGCTGAAGCATAGATGTGGTGCTTGCATCAAGAGCAAAAGGACAAAAGCCACACACTAAAGAGAGCTAGTGGAAGCCTAGATTGTTGATGACTTCCTCAAGCAGTTATAAAGCATAGGAATTTCTCAAGATTTCCTGAGAAAAATTAATATCTTATTTGAATAAGATAGTGGTGTTCTGATTTCTGTAACATACTGCCAAAGACAATCCTAACTGATCTGTAAAATATTAAAAATAAATAATTTAGAGTTCAACCTAAAGATTCTAGGGAGGACTTCCCTAGAAGTCCAGTACTTAGGCATCCACCTGCCAATGCAGTGGGCATGGGTTCAATCCCTGGTCTGGGAAGATTCCTCATGCTGTGGGGCAACTAAGACCATGCTTGGCAACTACTAAGCCCATGTTCTAGAGCCTGTGCTCTGCAATAAGAGAAGCCACTGCAGTGAGAAGCCCACACACTCGAACTAGACAGTAGCTCCTGCTTGCTGTAACTAGATAAAGGCCTGTGAGCAGCAATGAAGACCCAGAGCAGCCAAATATTTAAAAAATAATAATAAAAATAAAGATTCTAAGGAAAAAAGAAAATATAATAATAAAGATAAAAGCAAAAGTTAATGAAACAGAAAATGAAAAAAATAATAAAGAGGGTCAACAAACCAAAAGCTGATTTGGGAGAAGAAAAAAACATATAAAGAAACATATCTCCAGGGGCTTCCTTGGTGGCTCAGTGGTAAAGAACCCTGCCAGTGCAGGAAACACGGGTTCAACCCCTAGTCTGGGAAGATCCCACATGCCAAGGAGCGACTAAGTCCATGCACCACAACTATTGAGCCTGTGTTCTAGTAGCTGCAACTACTGAAGCCCAAGCGCCTAGAGCCCATGCTTGGCAGCAAGAGAAGCCACAGTGAGAAGCCTGCACATCACCACAAATAGACCCCCCACCCCCACCGGCCAAAATGAGAGAAAGGCCCATGCGAAACAAAGACCCAACACAGCCAAAATAAATAAACAATAAAATTATTCAAAAAAGAAAACGTATCTCCAGAAATCTTTCATTTTCAGGTCACTGCTTACCTTTCTAGACTCATTACAGGCTTGCCACTTCTTTCCATGCATGCAGCAGACTTGAACTAAACCCAATTTTTCACTCACCACTCTGAGAATATTCCATGCTCTTATTCCCCTGTGCCTCCACAAATGCTTTTCTTCTTGCTTGAAATACCCTTTTCCCTGGTTGTCTTCCTGACAAGCTCTTTCTTCTTCTAGAAAACTCACTGGTGACCTCCTCTGAGAAGCCTTCTCTGACTCCTTTAAACAAAGTTTGTACTGGTGGCCCATATTAAATTCCTTGGCACCCTCTGCATACTTTCACACACTAACTATATATTAAGTAATTTGAGGCTCTTGCTACAGGCTCTGTTTTAGCAAGTACTATATTTAAAATATATTTCCTTTTTTTCACCCTAAGCAAAGAGCCCATTTAGGGTGAGATTTTATTCATTTCTCTATCCCTAACACTAGCTCAATGTCATATACCTAATGAGCTGTTGCTGTTGCTGTTACTGCTGCTGCTGCTGCTGCTGCTGCTAAGTCGCTTCAGTCGTGTCTGACTCTGTGCGACTCCATGGATAGCAGCACACCAGGCACCGCCGTCCCTGGGACTCTCCAAGCAAGAACACTGGAATGGGTTGCCATTTCCTTCTCCAATGCATTAAAGTGAAAAGTGAAAGTGAAGTTGCTCAGTCATGTCCGACTCTTCGTGACCCCATGGACTGCAGCCTACCAGACTCCTCCGTCCATGGGATTTTCCAGGCAAGAGTACTGGAGTGGGTTGCCATTGCCTTCTCCGATACCAAACAAACACTAACTATATATTTGCTGAGTAAATGAATGAATGATTATGATAGCAAATAACTGCATATTTATTACATGCTCGAAGTATCAGCCTAATGAGATCTCAAAGGGGAAGCAACCAACTCTCTCACCTTCCTTATTGCAAAAATAATATGCTTTAAGACAAGCTTTTTTTTTTTTGGCTATACCACACAGCCTGCAGGACTCTAAGTTCCCCAACCAGGAATCAAACCCTGGGCCTTTGGCTCAGTTCGAAACAGAACACAGTTTCTAACCACTGGACCCCCAGGGAAATTCTAAGATCAGTGTTTTATATCTCTCACATGCCTTTGCATATATCAACACCAACAAAAATACACCCATGCACTGAGTGAATCCAAGTTGTACATACAACTTCTGTGCTTCCAGTTTTTGTTTTTCTAGCTGGATTATCAATTAAGGTGAAGGATCTTGGGAGCTACTTCAGCATAGCAATACACACACAGTAAAACTCTCAACCTGATAAATCATCCCCTGACGTTAACTAGTGTTGAGTACATCCCCCAGAGACATCTGCAAAATTCTTTACTAATCAGTAGCCCAACTTTCCACATCAGCTCTGGAGGAAATAGTAAATGGATGGAATACGGCCAAAAGCTACAATCCATACACTACTGTGAGTGAACCTTAAGAATACATGTGATACAAATAGTCTCCTTTAAAACATATCACTTCACCCCAAAACCCTGAGTCTCCCCATGAGAGCTCCTTCTCTGAAATCTCACTGTACCTCAAAGAGGTTGCAAAACCAGATAAATGCAACAAGAAAAACAGCAGGAAATTTAGCAAGAAGCAGTTTTGACAGACAGCAAGGATATGTAACAAGGACCATTTCCAAGGTGCAGAGCCCTAAGAAGCCTTGGATTGCTATCATCCTTTCTCCCCGGGTTCTCAATGCTAAACTCCTTTTTAAAAGGTGGTGGGAGATGGGAAGGAACTTCTTTCCTCTCTATTCTCTTTTGTAAATCTCTGCAATACATTGTTAGCCCCTTGGATTCAGCACAGGCAAAAATAAATAAATAAAATTATTTTTAAAAAATTAAAGAAGAATTCTGGTGGGTCAGCAGCTAAGTCTCCATGCTCCCAAGGCAGAGGGCCCAAGTTCAATCCCTGATCAGGGAATTAGATCCCACATGCTGCAACTAAGCATTTGCATGCAACAAAGATCAAAGATGCTGCATGCTGCAACTAACACTGGGTGCAGCCAAATAAATAAAAATAAATAATTTTTAAAAGAAGAGTTAACTGCAACCTAAATATAATGATGTTACATAAGACTGTAACCCATAACTTGCTAGGAGACTCCCATGTTTGCTGGCTTTGAACAATCAAACTGCCACATGGAGAAGGAAACACAGCAAGGACCTACAGCCTTCAATTCAGCAATCTGCCAGGAATTGAATGATGCCAACAACCACATTAGCTTAGCAGCAGATCCTTCCCCAGTTGAGCCTCATATAAGACAGCTGCCCTAACTGACACCACGATTCCAGCTTTGTGAGCCTCTGAGGCAGGGGACCCAGCTAAGACATACCTTGACTCTTGAACTACAGAAACAGATATAATAATATGTGTTCTTTTTAAACCACTGCATCAGTGGTAAAATTGTTATGCAGCAATAAATAACTAATATACTATCCTTCCCTTTGTGTGGCAATTACCCTTGCACTTAATTAATGTTAGTATAAGTGATTAACATTAGACTATAATTTCTACAAGGTCAGTATTAACAAGTTTTAATCATCACTGCATCTCAGTACTTAACACAGTGTCTGGTGTGAACAGATGGATTGATGGATGAATAAATGCCTACCCTGTTCCAGGCATAAAGCTATATCTTAGAGAAACAAAGGTAATTAAGACATAGTCCCTGTTCTTATGGAGTTTGAAGCTAAGTAGGATGACAAGACACTTAACAGATGATTTCAAAAGACTATGTTAAAGGTAACATAGGCTTCTGTGAAGACACAGAATATGGGCTTTTAACTCAGACTGCATGGGTCCAGGTATGGGAGAGGAGAAAATCTTCTCCCCAAGAGTAGAAAGNTTTTTTTTTTTTTTTTTTTGCATGGAGTGGTTTCTGTCTTCTCTTGAAACTAGAACTAGTCATGCTTAAGAAGGTAAAAGCATCTAACTATTTTATTATGTATTCCAGCATAGTCAGGCCCTAAAATGTACATATTAAAATCTATATTTTTATTAATTTAATTTGTACTCTTCTATTATCATACAATTTTATCAATAATGCTTACCATTGATCTTATATAATTATAATTATAAACAACAGAACCACTGTTCCCTATCAATTTCATGTAGGGTAGTTAAGAGTTAGGTTTTAAAAAATTGTTCTAACAGCTAAATTTATACCACTTGCTACATACTAGGTTCCATTGTGTAACTGCTTTATATATTTTAACTCAGCTAATCCTCAAAATAATTCTATGAGATATTACTAACATTTCCCATATTACAGCTATGGAAACTGAGGCAAGGAAACTGAGGCAAAGAGAGATTAAATAAGACTTTTTCAGAGCTCCAGCAAATGGCAGAGCCAGCATCTGAATTCCAATAATGCAAAGAACAGCGGACCTGGAAGTGTTCAAAACAAGTGGTCTAAGGAAAATAGCACTGCATGCACGAGAAAACAATTTACCAAATGCATGGATACTACATCATAATGACTGAGTCACATTCTCAGACCACTACAAAATAAAATTTAAAATCAACAACAAAGAGATCATTAAAAATAAGCATAGTGGGCAATACTAATTGTTTATGCAACATTTAACGTCCCCTTTTCTTGACTGACATAACTCCAATTAGGTGGCTTAATTAAAATATTCAATCTTCCCTCCCCTGCAGCTAGGATGGACAGATGTCCTAGTCCTAGTAAGGCCATGGAAGTGGGAATTGCTTGGTGGAGGATTCTGGGAATGCTGATGTTTTCCTGGTGAAATTGTTCTTTTTATCTGCTGAAGCATAGATGTGGTGCTTGCATCAAGAGCAAAAGGACAAAAGCCACACACTAAAGAGAGCTAGTGGAAGCCTAGATTGTTGATGACTTCCTCAAGCAGTTATAAAGCATAGGAATTTCTCAAGATTTCCTGAGAAAAATTAATATCTTATTTGAATAAGATAGTGGTGTTCTGATTTCTGTAACATACTGCCAAAGACAATCCTAACTGATCTGTAAAATATTAAAAATAAATAATTTAGAGTTCAACCTAAAGATTCTAGGGAGGACTTCCCTAGAAGTCCAGTACTTAGGCATCCACCTGCCAATGCAGTGGGCATGGGTTCAATCCCTGGTCTGGGAAGATTCCTCATGCTGTGGGGCAACTAAGACCATGCTTGGCAACTACTAAGCCCATGTTCTAGAGCCTGTGCTCTGCAATAAGAGAAGCCACTGCAGTGAGAAGCCCACACACTCGAACTAGACAGTAGCTCCTGCTTGCTGTAACTAGATAAAGGCCTGTGAGCAGCAATGAAGACCCAGAGCAGCCAAATATTTAAAAAATAATAATAAAAATAAAGATTCTAAGGAAAAAAGAAAATATAATAATAAAGATAAAAGCAAAAGTTAATGAAACAGAAAATGAAAAAAATAATAAAGAGGGTCAACAAACCAAAAGCTGATTTGGGAGAAGAAAAAAACATATAAAGAAACATATCTCCAGGGGCTTCCTTGGTGGCTCAGTGGTAAAGAACCCTGCCAGTGCAGGAAACACGGGTTCAACCCCTAGTCTGGGAAGATCCCACATGCCAAGGAGCGACTAAGTCCATGCACCACAACTATTGAGCCTGTGTTCTAGTAGCTGCAACTACTGAAGCCCAAGCGCCTAGAGCCCATGCTTGGCAGCAAGAGAAGCCACAGTGAGAAGCCTGCACATCACCACAAATAGACCCCCCACCCCCACCGGCCAAAATGAGAGAAAGGCCCATGCGAAACAAAGACCCAACACAGCCAAAATAAATAAACAATAAAATTATTCAAAAAAGAAAACGTATCTCCAGAAATCTTTCATTTTCAGGTCACTGCTTACCTTTCTAGACTCATTACAGGCTTGCCACTTCTTTCCATGCATGCAGCAGACTTGAACTAAACCCAATTTTTCACTCACCACTCTGAGAATATTCCATGCTCTTATTCCCCTGTGCCTCCACAAATGCTTTTCTTCTTGCTTGAAATACCCTTTTCCCTGGTTGTCTTCCTGACAAGCTCTTTCTTCTTCTAGAAAACTCACTGGTGACCTCCTCTGAGAAGCCTTCTCTGACTCCTTTAAACAAAGTTTGTACTGGTGGCCCATATTAAATTCCTTGGCACCCTCTGCATACTTTCACACACTAACTATATATTAAGTAATTTGAGGCTCTTGCTACAGGCTCTGTTTTAGCAAGTACTATATTTAAAATATATTTCCTTTTTTTCACCCTAAGCAAAGAGCCCATTTAGGGTGAGATTTTATTCATTTCTCTATCCCTAACACTAGCTCAATGTCATATACCTAATGAGCTGTTGCTGTTGCTGTTACTGCTGCTGCTGCTGCTGCTGCTGCTAAGTCGCTTCAGTCGTGTCTGACTCTGTGCGACTCCATGGATAGCAGCACACCAGGCACCGCCGTCCCTGGGACTCTCCAAGCAAGAACACTGGAATGGGTTGCCATTTCCTTCTCCAATGCATTAAAGTGAAAAGTGAAAGTGAAGTTGCTCAGTCATGTCCGACTCTTCGTGACCCCATGGACTGCAGCCTACCAGACTCCTCCGTCCATGGGATTTTCCAGGCAAGAGTACTGGAGTGGGTTGCCATTGCCTTCTCCGATACCAAACAAACACTAACTATATATTTGCTGAGTAAATGAATGAATGATTATGATAGCAAATAACTGCATATTTATTACATGCTCGAAGTATCAGCCTAATGAGATCTCAAAGGGGAAGCAACCAACTCTCTCACCTTCCTTATTGCAAAAATAATATGCTTTAAGATAAGCTTTTTTTTTTTTGGCTATACCACACAGCCTGCAGGACTCTAAGTTCCCCAACCAGGAATCAAACCCTGGGCCTTTGGCTCAGTTCGAAACAGAACACAGTTTCTAACCACTGGACCCCCAGGGAAATTCTAAGATCAGTGTTTTATATCTCTCACATGCCTTTGCATATATCAACACCAACAAAAATACACCCATGCACTGAGTGAATCCAAGTTGTACATACAACTTCTGTGCTTCCAGTTTTTGTTTTTCTAGCTGGATTATCAATTAAGGTGAAGGATCTTGGGAGCTACTTCAGCATAGCAATACACACACAGTAAAACTCTCAACCTGATAAATCATCCCCTGATGTTAACTAGTGTTGAGTACATCCCCCAGAGACATCTGCAAAATTCTTTACTAATCAGTAGCCCAACTTTCCACATCAGCTCTGGAGGAAATAGTAAATGGATGGAATACGGCCAAAAGCTACAATCCATACACTACTGTGAGTGAACCTTAAGAATACATGTGATACAAATAGTCTCCTTTAAAACATATCACTTCACCCCAAAACCCTGAGTCTCCCCATGAGAGCTCCTTCTCTGAAATCTCACTGTACCTCAAAGAGGTTGCAAAACCAGATAAATGCAACAAGAAAAACAGCAGGAAATTTAGCAAGAAGCAGTTTTGACAGACAGCAAGGATATGTAACAAGGACCATTTCCAAGGTGCAGAGCCCTAAGAAGCCTTGGATTGCTATCATCCTTTCTCCCCGGGTTCTCAATGCTAAACTCCTTTTTAAAAGGTGGTGGGAGATGGGAAGGAACTTCTTTCCTCTCTATTCTCTTTTGTAAATCTCTGCAATACATTGTTAGCCCCTTGGATTCAGCACAGGCAAAAATAAATAAATAAAATTATTTTTAAAAAATTAAAGAAGAATTCTGGTGGGTCAGCAGCTAAGTCTCCATGCTCCCAAGGCAGAGGGCCCAAGTTCAATCCCTGATCAGGGAATTAGATCCCACATGCTGCAACTAAGCATTTGCATGCAACAAAGATCAAAGATGCTGCATGCTGCAACTAACACTGGGTGCAGCCAAATAAATAAAAATAAATAATTTTTAAAAGAAGAGTTAACTGCAACCTAAATATAATGATGTTACATAAGACTGTAACCCATAACTTGCTAGGAGACTCCCATGTTTGCTGGCTTTGAACAATCAAACTGCCACATGGAGAAGGAAACACAGCAAGGACCTACAGCCTTCAATTCAGCAATCTGCCAGGAATTGAATGATGCCAACAACCACATTAGCTTAGCAGCAGATCCTTCCCCAGTTGAGCCTCATATAAGACAGCTGCCCTAACTGACACCACGATTCCAGCTTTGTGAGCCTCTGAGGCAGGGGACCCAGCTAAGACATACCTTGACTCTTGAACTACAGAAACAGATATAATAATATGTGTTCTTTTTAAACCACTGCATCAGTGGTAAAATTGTTATGCAGCAATAAATAACTAATATACTATCCTTCCCTTTGTGTGGCAATTACCCTTGCACTTAATTAATGTTAGTATAAGTGATTAACATTAGACTATAATTTCTACAAGGTCAGTATTAACAAGTTTTAATCATCACTGCATCTCAGTACTTAACACAGTGTCTGGTGTGAACAGATGGATTGATGGATGAATAAATGCCTACCCTGTTCCAGGCATAAAGCTATATCTTAGAGAAACAAAGGTAATTAAGACATAGTCCCTGTTCTTATGGAGTTTGAAGCTAAGTAGGATGACAAGACACTTAACAGATGATTTCAAAAGACTATGTTAAAGGTAACATAGGCTTCTGTGAAGACACAGAATATGGGCTTTTAACTCAGACTGCATGGGTCCAGGTATGGGAGAGGAGAAAATCTTCTCCCCAAGAGTAGAAAGACAAACAAGGCTGTGGGGGGTATGATCAAATCAGTGCACTATGAGTACTACTCTCTCAAGATTGACATCATTATCAATAATGTCTTCAGAATATAATCTAGTCCCAAAATGACAAAGTATTCAGTATGCTGCTGCTGCTGCTGCTGCTGCATTGCTTCACTCATGTCCGACTCTTAGCGACCTCACAGACTGCAGCCCACTAGGCTCCTCCGTCCATGGGATTTTCTAGGCAAGAGTACTGGAGTGGGTTGCCATTGCCTTCTCCTAAGTATTTGGTATAGTGGGATTAAAAACAAGGAGCCACACCTCTTATGATGTGAGAAGACACATTTTAGGTACTGTATTAGTTACAAGAAAACCTGATATCAAAGAAATTCAATTAATCCTCTAAAGGATATGTTTGGGGATTCTCAACAGATCAATAAAATCAAGATTTATATTGATCAGGCAACATGATCTTATGTATAGAAAATTGTAAAAAAAAAAAAAAAACTACAAAAACTATTAGAATTAATACAAGAGTTCAGCAAGGTTATAGAATACAACATAAATATATAAAAATCAATTGTTTTCTATACTGTGCTGTGTGCGTCCATAGTCGCTCAGTCACGTGTCAGACCCTTTGCAACCCCATGGATTGCAGCTCACCAGACTCCTTGGTCCAAGAGGACTCTCTAGTGGGTTGCCCATGCCCTCCTCCAGGGGATCTTCCCAACTCGGAGATCAAACCCAGGTCTCCCACACTGCAGACGGATTCTTTATCATCTCAGCTACCTGGGAAGCCAGTTTTCTACACTAGGAATAAGCAATCAGAAAATGAAATTAAGAACACTATTTTCCTACAACAAAACTGCTAGAAACAAAGACCAAGAACCTTAGGACTTTGAACCCAAGGTAGCTGGAGCATCATCCTTATAGCACATAAAGTTCTCTTCTTGAGGAGGCCAAAAGGTTGCTGCTCTGCCTGTGTTTTTCCCTACAGTATCCCTTGCTGTCACTCTGGAAGACACCAACTGACTTTTGCCTGACACTGACATTCTCAGTTTGATTTCAGCCACTGCATCCTTCAAACACTTACACTCCTGAAGTTAAAGAAAGGGTCCTCATTGCTTGAGTATAAAAATCCTCCCAAGTGAAACATGACTCTTAGTTTTCTTTTTAAACCCCCTTTCACTGTACTAACTTTTGTTTTAATAAAATATTCCTTTTTTTTTAAGACCTAGGAAGGAAAGGGAGGAACACAGAAAGAAAGGAAGAGAAGAAAGAAAAGAAGACAATCGCACTTACAACAGCACCAAAAGTTAAGAGCTGAAATGACAGAACTATTAGAAGACAACATTAGGGGAAATCTTGACCACATTGCATTTGGCAACAATTTCATGGATATGACATCATAAGCACAAACAACGAAAGGAAAGCTATAAATTGAATCTCAACAAAATTAAGAACTTTTGTGCATCAAAGGACACTACATAAAGAACAACTCAACAAAAACAACCCAAGTTTAAAAAAAAATAAAGAAAGGAAGGAATATGCAACAGATTAAAGACAATCTCTTTAGCAACTGGTGTTGGGAAAGCTGGACAGCTATGTGTAAATCAATAAAATTAGAATACTCCCTCACACTATGCACAAAAATACTCGCTTAGCATCATGCTTAGTGAAATAAGCCAGAGAGAGAAAGACAAATATTATATTTTATCACTTATTTGTGGCATCTAAAAAAAAAAACATATCTAGTGAATAGAACACACACAAAAAAGCAAAACAGACACAGATAGAGAGAACAAGCTAGTGACTATCAATGGAGCAAAGAAAAGGGGCAAAATAGGGGCAGGGGATTAAGAGGTACAATCACCATGTATGAAATAAACTACAAGCACATTACCTCTAGCACAGGGAATACAGCCAATTTTTATCATAACTATACATGGACTATTTCTGCTATATTGACTATGCCAAAGCCTTTGACTGTGTGGATCACAATAAACTGTGGAAAATTCTGAAAGAGATAGGAATACCA
>SJYX01024026.1:158802-193568 GCA_006410675.1 Oreotragus oreotragus
TTATTTAACTTATATGCAGAGTACATCATGAGAAACGCTGCAATGGAAGAAACACAAGCTGGAATCAAGATTGCCGGGAGAAATATCAATAACCTCAGATATGCTGATGACACCACCCTTATGGCAGAAAGTGAGGAGGAGCTAAAAAGCCTCTTGATGAAAGTGAAGGAGGAGAGCGAAAAAGTTGGCTTAAAGCTCAACATTCAGAAAACGAAGATCATGGCATCCGGTCCCATCACTTCATGGGAAATAGACGGGCAAACAGTGGAAACAGTGTCAGACTTTATTTTGGAGGGCTCCAAAATCACTGCAGATGGTGACTGCAGCCATGAAATTAAAAGACACTTACTCCTTGGAAGAAAAGTTATGACCAACCTAGATATCATATTCAAAAGCAGAAACATTACTTTGCCGACTAAGGTCCATCTAGTCAAGGCTATGGTTTTTCCTGTGTCATGTATGGATGTGAGAGCTGGACTGTGAAGAAAGCTGAGTGCCAAAGAATTGATGCTTTTGAACTGTGGTGTTGGAGAAGACTCTTGAGAGTCCCTTGGACTTCAAGGAGAGCCAACTAATCCATTCTGAAGGAGATCAGCCCTGGGATTTCCTTGGAAGGAATGATGCTGAAGCTGAAACTCCAGTACTTTGGCCACCTCATGCGAAGAGTTGACTCATTGGAAAAGACTCTGATGCTGGGAGGGATTGGGGGCAGGAGGAGAAGGGGACGACAGAGGATGATATGGCTGGATGGCATCACTGACTCGATGGACATAAGTCGGAGTGAACTCCGGGAGTTGGTGATGGACAGGGAGGCCTGGCATGGGGTCGCAGAGTCAGACACGACTGAGCGACTGAACTAAACTGATACATGGACTATAATCTGTAAAAATTGTGAATCTCTATGTGGTACCCCTGAAACTAATATTGTAAATCAATTATTATCTCAAAAAAAAAAAGCTTATGAGATACTACTTCACACCCACTAAGATGGCTATAATAATAAAAAATTTTTAAATAATAAACAGAATAGTAAGTGTTGGTGAGATGTAGAGAAACTGGAACCCTTACACATTGCTTGCAGGCATGTAAAATGAAACAGCCACTGTGGAGAACCTCAGTACCTCAAAAAGTAAAATGAAATTACTATGAGTGAAGTCACTCAGTCATGTCCGACTCTTTGTGACCCCATGGACGGTAGCCTACCAGGCTCCTCTGTCCATAGGATTTTCCAGGCAAGAGTACTGGAGTGGGTTGCCATTTCCTTCTCCAGGAGATCTTCCCAACCCAGGGATCGAATCCAGGTCTCCCACATTGTAGGCAGACCCTTTACCATCTGAGCCACCATATGACCCAGAAATTCCACTTCTAGATAGACAGCAAAAGACTTAAAAACAAGTGCTCAAATTCTTGTATACAAATGTTCACAGCTGTACTATTTACAGTAGCCAAAAGAAGGAAACAATCCTAATGTCTATCAACAAATGACTATATAGACAAAATGTGGTATTTCATACACTGGAATATTATTGGGCTATAAAAAGGGATGAAATGTTAATACATACTATAACACGGATCAATGCTGAAAACACTATGCTAAATGAAAGAAGTCAGTCACAAAAGTCACATATTATATGATTCCATTTATATGAAACTTCCAGAATAGGCAAGTCTATAGAGATATGAAGTAGAACAGTGTTTGCCTGGAGATGGGAGAAGGGCGGAACCGACAATGACTATTAATAAGTACAGGATTTCTGCTTAGAATGATAAAAATATTTTTAAATTAATGGTGAGAGATGTACAGCCATGTAAAAATACTAAAACCCACTGAATTATGTATTTTAAAAAGGAGAATTTTATATTACCTGAACTATTTCTCAGTAAAGTGCTTATTAAAAAGAAAAAAAAAGTACCCTGATACTTTGTTCTGGAATAGGATTCCAGGTTTTATAGGTTTCACAATACACACTAAAATACAGAATTATCTCATGGGGGTACTTTAGTTATCTCAAGAGACTGGAAAAGTCATCAGCCTACAAATCCTCCTTCCAATTATATTTCCAAACAAAGGACAAGGACTAGCATAAGAAGAAATAAGAGCCTTCTCCAGCAGCCCAACAGAAATACTCTTAATGTGAAACTGAAAAGGTTATCAGCCACTGCTACACTGGAGCTGAACAGATTTTCCACTTACCAGAGGTAAGAGATTGGGGCCATTGTGCCATTTGGTTTTACATTCTTTTCTCTTTACAAGTGTACATACAAACACTCATGTCACCTCTATTTACACATACCTCACTTCAGTTCAGTCGCTCAGTCATGTCCAACTCTTTGCGACCCCATGAATCGCAGCACACCAGGCCTCCCTGTCCATCACCAACTCCCGGAGTTCACTCAGACTCGCGTCCATCGAGTCAGTGATGCCATCCAGCCATCTCATCCTCTGTCGTCCCCTTCTTTTCCTGCCCCCAATCTCTCCCAGCATCAGAGTCTTTTCCAATGAGTCAGTTCTTCCCTAAACAGATTTCACTAACATCCAAAATATCTAAGTCATTTTCTTAGAAACAACTGAAATTAATCTGTTTTATAGTATTTTTAAAATAAGAAGATTAACAGTCAAAGGAACTCTCTGAAGCTCACAAATGGTTTTAAGTGTAAATCCAACCTATTTTGCTTCTAAAAGGGTATTTTCTCTAATTTCAGTAACAGATGTTTTATATATCTTTTCCAGTGCTTTTAGGTCAGGGCTTTATAACCTCAGCACTATTAACATTTTGGGCCAGACAATTTTTGGTGGTGGACGGCTATCCTGTGCATTGTAGAACTGTTAGTGGTATCCTCTACCCACTAGATGCCAGTAGTACCCCCTGCCCTGTTTTAACGATATCTCTAGACATTACTAAATATCTCTTAGGAAAGCAAAACTGACCCCCAGTTGAGAACAACTGCCCTAGTTCATCAGTCTTAATTTTGTCCGGACTTCCCTGGTGGGCCAGTGGGATCCACACTTCCAATGCAGTGGGCCTAGGTTCAATCCCTGTTGGGGAAAATCCCACATGCCGCATGTTGTGGCCAAAAATAAGGAAAATGGCAAATTATCTAATTGTAATTCATGGGGCTAATGAACCACAAAGTATACAATAAATACCATGAGGTCTGATAGTCATGGCTTTCTATCCTTCATAAAATATAGCCTAGTAGTCTTTGTTACTTATCTAAAGACAGGCTTCAGAACTAAATTGAACAGATTAATATAGCTAAAATCTATTCTTAAGAAGGAATGACCAGAGGGTACTAAATCCTAAAACTGAACTATTTTAAAGGAATATAAATAAGCTGCATAAATCCACATTCTTGGGACTTCCCTGGCGGTCCAGTGTTTAGGGCTCCACACTTCTACTGCAGGGGCACAGGCTTGATCCCTGGTCAGGAAACTAAGATCCTACACGCCATGTGGTGCAGCAAAAAATAAAATAAAAAATTCACATTCTTTAATATGAAGTCATCCATCAGCCAGTTTTCTTTTGCTATCTAAGGCAACTAAAAGTCCTTAAGCTACCTGCATAATTTATACCTCCCACACCAGAAGTTAAATATTTTCTTTTATTGCTACTGATACATTTTTTATTCAACCTGACCTTTAAAGCTCTGGAATCATCTGTACTTTGTAATCAAAGATAAAAACTAACCATCACCTAGCTGTGCACTACAGAGCTATTAGACCAGAGGTTGGAAAACTTTTCCTATAAAAGGACAGACAATAAATATCTTGGGCTTTGAAGTTACATGGCCTCTGTAGTAACTACTCAACTCTGTCACTATAGCACAAAAGCAGCCATAGAACATACATTACCAAATAAGTGTAGATGTGTTCCAATAAAACTTATTTACCAATGCAAAAGGCAGGCAAGATTGGTCCAAAACCCTGTATCAGAATACTACATGTGAGAAAAAATAAAAATATTGACTCCTCTCTTTCCCAATGATGTCTTCATCATAAACTTAAACTATTAACTTTCTAAAATACCATAAAATGCAATGAAGTTTTGTTGTTACTGTTCATTTGCTAAGTCGTGTCCAACTCTTTGTGACCCCATGGACTGCAGCACACCAAGGTCCTCTGTCCTCCACCATCTCCCAGTGTTTGTTCAAATTTATGTCTATTGAGTCTGTGATGCTATCTAATTATCTCATCCTCTGCCACCACCTTCTCCTTTGGCCTTCAATCTTCCCAGCATCAGGTTCTTTTCCAGTGAGTTGACTCAGCTGGCATCAGGGGGCCAAAGTATTGGGATTTCAGCATCAATCTTTCCAATGAATATTCAGGGTTGATTTCCTTTAAGATTGACTGGTTTGATCTTCTTACAGTTCAGGGTACTCTCAAGAGTCTTCTCTAGCACCACAGTTCAAAAGCATCAGTTCTTCAGTACTCAGCTTTCTTTATAGTCCAACTCTCACATCCATACATGACTACTAGAAAATCCATACCTTTGACTACACAGACTTTCATAGGCAACATTCTTTCTAATATGCTAAGTTTGTCATAGTTTTCCTTCCAAGGAGCAGTATCTTTTAATTTCATGGTTGCAGTCACTGTTCACAGTAATACTGGAATTCAAGAAAATAAAATCTGTCATTGCTTCTACTTTTTCCCCTTTTAATTAGCTTTCTTCAATTAACAAGCTTTCTCCTATTTAGTAACAGGCATTCACAGTGGGATAATGTTGGACCCTATTGCTTTAAATGAGGAAAAAGAGCCAACTATGAAATCAGGCTCAGGATTGAGATTTGTACTATACCAGTATACAGAAGCCTGACCCAAGAAACTAAAATAAATCCTTTAGGTTCAGATCCAGAACCTAAACAAACCCAGCAGAAGCAATGTCAGACCTGTATATTAAAACACATCCACAACCTAGAAAACTGCAAGGTAAAACCTATCTCCCTGAATATAGGCTCTCAATATAAAATTATAAATCACAGAAAAAATGAAACACCAGCAGGTCAAAAGACCAAATAGTAAGATATTCAAACCCTAAGACTTGCAACTAATCTGAAAGGGACTAAAAACAGACAAGAAAGTTTAATGGTCAAAATTTACTCATCTCTATGCAAATCTACTAGAAAACCTATAATAATAACATTCCCTTTTTTCAATTTTTTATTTATTTATTTTTTGGTTGCACTGGGTCTTCGTTGCTGTGAACAGGCTTTCTTCAGCTGCAGCAAGCAGGGGCTACTCTTCATTGCAGTCCACAGGCTTCTCTCTGTGGTGGCTCCTCCTGTTGCGAGCTTGAGCTCTCCGGGCACAGGCTTTAGCAGCTGCAGCACGTGGACTCGGTAGTTGTGACTCACGGGCTTAGTTGCTCTGAGGCATGTGGGATCTTCCCAGATCAGGGATCAAACCTGTGTCCCCTACATCGGCAGGCAGATTCTTAGCCACTGGACCAGCAGGGAAATCTCAACAACAATTTTCTAGTAAAATATAATTACTGAAATTGACTTAGAAGAAACAAAAATTTATACAGATCAGTTAAACTAAAAGGATAGAAAAAATTTTCAAAGTACTTGGCCAAGATTTGACAGAAGAATCCAAATATTCAAGAAGTAAATTATTCCAATAATATTTCAATTGTTACAAAGCATAGGGGAAAAAACTTCCAAATTATTTTTATGAAACAAGCACAACATTCCTAACAAAACCTAAAAACAAAAGCATGAAAGAGAAAAACACAACCTATTCTCATCAATATTGGGATATAAACACCCCAGCAAAAAGAAGTTAGCAGCTGATTAAAGAATAATATACCAGGAATGCAAAGATAGTTTACTATTAGACTACTTACTAATATAATTCACTTTACTGATAGCAAAAGACAAAAATACATGCATCATCATATGTATTACAGTTCTTCAGAGAAACAGAACCAACAGGATATATACAGAGACAAAAAGATTTATCACAGGGAATTGGCTCACAGTTATAGAGCCTGATAAGTTCCAAGATCTGCAGTTGGTAACATGGAGACCCAGGAAAGCCAATGGTGTAATTTCTGTCTGAGTCTGAAGCCCTGAGAACAAGGAGAGCCAATGGGATAAGTTCCAGTCCAAAACATGGCATGGCAGTTCAATTCAGTCACTCAGTCCTGTTCAACTCTTTGTGAACCCATGGACTACAGCACGCCAGGCCTCCCTGTCCATCACCAACTCCCAGAGTTTACTCAGACTCATGTCCATTGAGTCAGTGATGGCATCCAACCATCTCATCCTCAATTGTATCCTTCTCCTCTGGCCTTCAATCCTTCCCAGCATCAGGGTATTTTCAAATGAGTCAGTTCTTCACATCAGGTGGCCAAAGTATTAGAGTTTCAGCTTCAACATCAGTCCTTCCAATGAATATTTAGGACTGTATTTCCTTTAAGACAAACTGGTTGGATCTCCTTGCAGTTCAAGGGACTCTCAAGAGTCTTCTCCAACATCACAGTTCAAAAGCATCAATTCTTCGGTACTCAGCTTTCTTTACAGTCCAACTCTCACATCCATACATTACCGGAAAAACTATAGCTTTGACTAGACGAACCTTTGATGGCAAAGGTCTCTGCTTTTTAATAAGCCTTCAATAAAATCTTTAATAAAAGATCTCTGCTTTTTAATATGCCATCTAGGTTGTTCATAGCTTTTCTTCCAAGGAGTAAGCATCTTTTAATTTCATGGCTGCAAGCACCATCTGCAGTGATTTTGGAGCCCAAAAAAATAAAGTCTCTCACTGTTCCCACTGTTTTCCCATCTATTGCCATGAAATGATGGGACCAGATGCCATGATCTTAGTTTTCTGAATTTGAGCTTTCAGTTCAGTTCAGTCACTCCATCGTGCCCGACTCTTTGCGACCCCATGAACGGCAGCATGCCAGGCCTCCCTGTCCATCACCAACTCCCGGAGTTCACCCAAACCCAAGTCCATTGAGTCGGTGATGCCATCCAACCATCTCATCCTCTGTCATCCCCTTCTTCTCCTGCCCTCAATCTTTTCCAGCATCAGGGTCTTTTCAAATGAGTCAGCTCTTCACATCAGGTGGCCAAAGTATTGGAGTTTCAACTTCAACATCAGTCCTTCCAAGGAACACCCAGGACTGATCTCCTTTAGGATGGACTGGTTGGATCTCCTTGCAGTCCAAATGAGTCTCAAGAGTCTTCTCCAACACCATAGTTCAAAAGCATCAATTCTTCAGTGCTCAGTTTTCTTTATAATCCAACTCTCACATCCATACATGACCACTGGAAAAAATAAGCCTTGACTAGACGGACATTTGTTGACAAAGTAATGTCTCTGCTTTTGAATATGCTATCTAGGTTGGTCATAACTTTTCTTCCAAGGAGTAAGCATCTTTTAATTTCATGGCTGCAGTCACCATCTGCAGAGAATTGGAGCCCCCAAAAATAAAGTCAGCCACTGTTTCCATTGTTTCCCCATCTATTTCCCATGAAGTGATGGGACCGGATGCCATGATCTTCGTTTTCTGAATGTTGAGCTTTAAGCCAACTTTTTCACTCTCCTCCTTCACTTTCATCAAGAGGCTTTTTAGCTCCTCCTCACTTTCTGCCATAAGGGTGGTGTCATCTGCATATCTGAGATTATTGACATTTCTCCCAGCAGTCTTGATTCCAGCTTGTGCTTCTTCCAGCATTTCTCATGATATACTCTGCATATAAGTCAAATAAGCAGAGTGATAATATACAGCCTTGACGTACTCCTTTCCCTATTTGGAACCAGTCTGTTGTTCCATGTCTAGTTCTAACTGTCGCTTCCTAACTTGCATACAGATTTCTCAAAGGGCAGGTCAGGTGGTCTTGTATTCCCATCTCCACAGTTCGTTGTGATCCACACAGTCAAAGGCTTTAGCATAATCAATAAAGCAAAACTAAATGTTTTTCTGGAACTCTCTTGTTTTTTCGATGATCCAACAGATGTTGGCAATTTGATCTCTGGTTCTTCTGCCTTTTCTAAATCCAGCTTTAACATTTGGAAGTTCACCGTTCACATACTGTTGAAGCCTGGCTTGCAGAATTTTGAGCATTACTTTACCAGCATGTGAGATGAGTGAAGATGGCAAGCCCAAAGCCTAAGAAGAGGCAGTATTTCAGTTTCAATCCAAAGGCAGGGAAATACAGATATCCCACCTAAAGTAGTCAGGTAGGAATTCTCTCATTACAGGAAGGTCATCCTTTTAGTTCTTTTTGGGCCTTTAAATGATTGCTCAGGTGGTAAAGAATCTGCCTGCAGTGTAGGAGACCAGGGTTCAATCTCTGTCTCAGGAAGATCCCCTGACACAGGGGAGTGGCAATCCACTCTAGTTTTCTTGCCTTGAGAATTAGCAGGCTACACAGTTCATGGGGTTGTAAAGAGTTGGACATGACTGAGTGACTAATGTCCACATTAGGGATGGCAATCTGCTTTACTCAGTCTACTGATTCAAATGATAATCTTATTCAAAATGTACTCAGAGACATACTCAGAATAAAATTTGACCAAATATCTAGGCACCATCTGGTCCAGTTAAGTCAACATATAAAATTAACCATCATGCTAGAGATTTTGAAAAGATATACAGTAAAAGTCATCATCCATACTGCATAAAAATAGTTCTTAACAAAATAGGAGGGTTTTTTATTACAATTTTGAAGATCGAACAGAAAAAGAAATATCTACTTCAGCCCCCAAATCATTCCATGTTTAATTAGGAAACACTACAGGTATTCCCATTAAAGTCAGGAACAAAGACAAAGATGTCAAATACCAATATTATTTAACACTTTAGGAAGTATTAGTCAATGCTGTTTATTGAGAAAAAGTGAGATAAAAAATGGGAAATAAATCTATCATCATTCACAGATATGACTATATATCTGGAAAAGCAAAGTGAATCAACTGAAAATCTATTGCAAACATTAAAAAAAAACTCAGTACACTGGATGCATCAAAGATTAATGTGTAAAAATTCACAAGCAAACAACAAACAGAAGATATAACGGAAGTGCAATTGACATTGCAGCAGAAAAAAAATGAATATCCAACATCAGAAGAAATGTGGAATTTTTTAAAAAATTTTTAATGTCTACAAAGAGACACAAAATACTTGAACAGATGAAAAGGTATGCCATATGCTTATATAAAAAGATAATTTTCTAAATTAATCTATAAATTTACTCAAATCTCAATAAAAGGGTAATAGGATATTTTTTGGAGAAGGAAATGGCAGCCCACTCCAGTGTTCTTGCCTGGAGAATCCCAGGGACAGGGGAGCCTGGTGGGCTGCCGTCTATGGGGTTGCGCAGAGTTGGACACGTCTGAAGCAACTTAGCAGCAGCAGCAGCAGCAGGATATTTTTAGAAACCGACAAACGCATTTTAAAACTCACGATAAAAATAAGGAAGAATTGCCAAGAAAATTCTGAAAAGGAATAATAATGACAAAGAAGACTAGACTAACCAGATATTAAAATAAAGTTGAAATGATTAAATTATTATAACAGTGTATTATGGTAGACAGGCCAATGCAACAGAATAAAGTCTAGAAAGACACCAAAATACATACTGAGGAAAATTCAGGATAGAATAAAGGTGACACTTCCAATCAGTGAGAAAAATATTAAATATACATTAAATGTTGCTGGTACAACTGAGTAGACATCTTAAAAAACAAATTCCAGATAGATCAAACATTTAAACATAAGTAGTAATACCATAAAAGTGATAAGAAAAAAATTATAATGTTATATATAACATAGGAGTATAGAGAGGTTTTTTAATAATAAAAGAAACAGAAGGCAATAAAAAACTATTTATACAGTGCAAAAATTGTTAAAAACTAACTTAAAAAGCACTACAGTCTTAGAAAATTCATAATTTATAGCACACATAAAATCAGGATATAGCAGTGCAGAGATAAAAAGAGGTTTAAAGAAAAAACCTGCCCTCATAGAACTTATACTACCTCTACCATGGAGCAGGTAAGTAAGTAGGTAAATAATAGATAATTGATATATAAACATGCACACATACATACACATACAGACATACATGTATCTGCTTACATAAGTACAAAATATCTCTAGAAGGACACATAAGAAAGCAATGAATACCCGTTACCTAGAGAGAAGAAAACTGCGGGGCAGAAAAAAGCAAATGATTTTTCACTGAATAACCTTTTACACCTTTTAAGTTTATACTATGTGATTTTTAAAATAAATTCAATTAAAATTACACAAAATTAGATGTTCAAAGAAAAGCAGGAACAGGATATTTGAAACAAAAGAGAAGTGCATTTAAGAAACACAAATAGAAAGTCTACAAAACTCTCATCACAAGAAAAAAAGAATCTGGAAATACATGACGTGATGGATGTTAACTAAACCTATTATGATAATCATTTCACAATATATATTCATATGAAATCAGATTATACACTGAAAATTAATACATTGTTATATGCCAACTGTATCTTAATAAAATCTAAAAGAAAAAAGCCAAAAAAAGAGAAAGTCTAGAAAGAAAAACAGCAACTGAAATTAAAAAATCTCAAAGGCAGTTTGAATAATAGAGTAGGCCCCAAATGAAAAGAAAGTAAATAGGAAAATAGGCTGAAAATCACCACCACACAGCCCCCTAAAAAAAACTAGCACAAAAAGGCAAAGAAATAAAAACACGAGAGAAAAATTAAGAGACATGAAAGACAGCATGAGACAATCCAATATGCATGTAACGGGACCTTAAGAGGCCAAAGAAAAGAGCAGAATTTTAAGAGATAAAATGTCCAAGAATTTTCTAGAATTTAAGACATATGAGTTCTTAAAATGAAGGCATAAACCACATTCTAAGCAGAATAAATAAAAATAAATCAGCTCCGAGAGCAATACAATCAAAACAGAACAAAGCAGAAAAAATAATTCTAGGCTGATTAAAAGGGTAAACAACCAAACTGACAACTAAGCGACAGCAGAGGTGAATTAAGAAAAAAGGGAAGAATAATTTTAATGTGCAGAAGAAAATACTGTCCTAAATTCCATATTCATTAAATTATCATTTAAGAGTTTATTAGAATAACGATAAATATAAACAGATTACAATTTCTCTGTCTCTTTATGAGCAAATTTAATTTTGGATCAAAAAAATTAAATATAAAACTATTTCACAGGACATACATAAAAAATGTACTATCACAGACAGAATAAATAAATATAGAAAAAGACATACTGTGAAAATAATAACCAAAACAACAGATAAATGCATACAGTAAGGAAGAAGGTACATAATATTGATATTAGATAAAGCAGAAATCAAAGCTAACAGCATAAAGTGGGACAAAAATAGAAAACTAGCATTTATAAAATATACAATCTATCTACAGTGTACAATCCAATAAACATGAATTTCTATTAATATATACTTCACAAAATGGACTATAAACAAAATAACCACACTGACAGAAACACAAGGAGAATCTATAAACACATTAGGAAATATTAACAGACTTTTTTCAAAGAAATTAATTTATAATAAATAAGGTCATATAACATTTGAATAACAATACAAAAGCTTAATCTAATAGAGGTACACAGAACTTCATGCAATCAAACAAAACAGAAATTCATATTTGTTTCAAATATATTTGTGGCATTCAAAAAAATCTGACCTTGTACTATATCAAAACAAAATCTAGATTATATTCCAGAGGCTTCCTTGATGGTCCAGTGATTAAGAATCTGCTCTTTGTTGGACATCCCTGGTGGTTCAGTGGTTAAGAATTCGCCTTGCACATGGGCACATGGGTTCAATCCCTGGTCCAGGAAGATTCCACATGACAGAGGGCAGGTAGGCCCTTGTGCCACAACTAATGAGCTTGTGCTCCAGACCTTGCAAAGCTGCCACTACTGAGCCCACCTGCTCTAGAGTCCCTGAGCCAAAACAAGAGAAGCCACTGCAAAGAGAAGCCCGCACACTGCAACTACAGAAAGCCTGTCTGCAGCAATGAAGACCCTATACGGCCAAAAATAAATAAATAAACAACTTTGTTTAAAAAAGAAAGAATGTGCCTTGCAGTCCAGAGGACTCAGGTGCAATCCCTGGTCTCAGAACTAAGATTCCACATGCTGAGGATCAACTAAGCCCCCGTAGACCACAACCACTGAGCTCCTGTGCCACAACTGAGTCCCTGCACTGCAGCGAAAGATCCTGCATAATCCAATTAGGACCCAGCACCGGACTTCCCTGGCAGTGCAGTGGATGAGAATCTGCCTGCCAATACAGGAAACAGGGGCTTGATCCCTAGTGCAGATCAAGATTCTACATGCTGTGGAGCAACTAAGCCCGTGCACCACAACTACTGAGCCCACGAGCCCTCCTAGGGACTTCAAGACACAACTACTGAAGGCCGTGTGCGTAGAGCCTGAGCTCCGCAACAAGAGAAGCCACCACAGTAAGAAGCCTGTGCACCACAACAAGTAGCCCCTGCCCGTGGTAACTAGAAAAAGCCCACAGGCAGCAACAGAGCCAGCGCAACCAAAAAAATACACGAGATAATTCAAAAGAAAGAGCCAACAAAGCCAAATGAATAAACATTTTAAAAAATAAATTATACTCCAAAGACAGACTTCTTATAAGCCATTTTCTGTGATCATGATGCACTAAAATTAGAAATTAAACATCAAACAATTACCCAAAAGAAAATTCACCATGTAGACATTTTAAAATTTCATTTAAATAATTCTCATACCAAAATGAAATCAAACCAAACTACATTTAGAAATGATGAGACCACACTGAAAACCTGTGATATGGCCAAGTCTAGAGAAAACTTTAAAGCTTAAGTGTATATACGAGAAAATAATAAACACTGGGAAAAACTGAGATAAGAATAAAATACAAAAAGAACAAAACATCACTAGATCTAATAAGAAAGTAAATGAAAGAAAGTAATACAGATATAAGTAGAAAATAGTGAACCATAACACAAACAGAAGATCATCAGCAGAATCAAAGGTAATATTCTGACTGCCAGGTTCTACCCAAGGTGGAGTTATCATCAACAGGTGTGGAAACAGAGACACTTCCCTGGGACAGGTACAGGGGCAAAGGCAGGACCAATGAGACTTCACAGCTATCCCCACAGGTCCCAGAATCCTATATTTCTTAAGCCTTCAGTTTATCAATAAACGATACCTCTTTTTTTTTTCCCCGTTTTTGGCCACATGGCTTATGGTATCTTAGTTCCCTGGCCAGAGGATGAACCCAGACCTTGGTAGTGAAAGCACCCAGTCCTAACCATTGGATCGTCAGGGAATTCCTAACTAGCTCAATTTTTTTTTTTTTATAGAAAAAGACATACTGTGAAAATAATAACCAAAACAACAGATAAATGCATACAGTAAGGAAGAAGGTACATAATATTGATATTAGATAAAGCAGAAATCAAAGCTAACAGCATAAAGTGGGACAAAAATAGAAAACTAGCATTTATAAAATATACAATCTATCTACAGTGTACAATCCAATAAACATGAATTTCTATTAATATATACTTCACAAAATGGACTATAAACAAAATAACCACACTGACAGAAACACAAGGAGAATCTATAAACACATTAGGAAATATTAACAGACTTTTTTCAAAGAAATTAATTTATAATAAATAAGGTCATATAACATTTGAATAACAATACAAAAGCTTAATCTAATAGAGGTACACAGAACTTCATGCAATCAAACAAAACAGAAATTCATATTTGTTTCAAATATATTTGTGGCATTCAAAAAAATCTGACCTTGTACTATATCAAAACAAAATCTAGATTATATTCCAGAGGCTTCCTTGATGGTCCAGTGATTAAGAATCTGCTCTTTGTTGGACATCCCTGGTGGTTCAGTGGTTAAGAATTCGCCTTGCACATGGGCACATGGGTTCAATCCCTGGTCCAGGAAGATTCCACATGACAGAGGGCAGGTAGGCCCTTGTGCCACAACTAATGAGCTTGTGCTCCAGACCTTGCAAAGCTGCCACTACTGAGCCCACCTGCTCTAGAGTCCCTGAGCCAAAACAAGAGAAGCCACTGCAAAGAGAAGCCCGCACACTGCAACTACAGAAAGCCTGTCTGCAGCAATGAAGACCCTATACGGCCAAAAATAAATAAATAAACAACTTTGTTTAAAAAAGAAAGAATGTGCCTTGCAGTCCAGAGGACTCAGGTGCAATCCCTGGTCTCAGAACTAAGATTCCACATGCTGAGGATCAACTAAGCCCCCGTAGACCACAACCACTGAGCTCCTGTGCCACAACTGAGTCCCTGCACTGCAGCGAAAGATCCTGCATAATCCAATTAGGACCCAGCACCGGACTTCCCTGGCAGTGCAGTGGATGAGAATCTGCCTGCCAATACAGGAAACAGGGGCTTGATCCCTAGTGCAGATCAAGATTCTACATGCTGTGGAGCAACTAAGCCCGTGCACCACAACTACTGAGCCCACGAGCCCTCCTAGGGACTTCAAGACACAACTACTGAAGGCCGTGTGCGTAGAGCCTGAGCTCCGCAACAAGAGAAGCCACCACAGTAAGAAGCCTGTGCACCACAACAAGTAGCCCCTGCCCGTGGTAACTAGAAAAAGCCCACAGGCAGCAACAGAGCCAGCGCAACCAAAAAAATACACGAGATAATTCAAAAGAAAGAGCCAACAAAGCCAAATGAATAAACATTTTAAAAAATAAATTATACTCCAAAGACAGACTTCTTATAAGCCATTTTCTGTGATTATGATGCACTAAAATTAGAAATTAAACATCAAACAATTACCCAAAAGAAAATTCACCATGTAGACATTTTAAAATTTCATTTAAATAATTCTCATACCAAAATGAAATCAAACCAAACTACATTTAGAAATGATGAGACCACACTGAAAACCTGTGATATGGCCAAGTCTAGAGAAAACTTTAAAGCTTAAGTGTATATACGAGAAAATAATAAACACTGGGAAAAACTGAGATAAGAATAAAATACAAAAAGAACAAAACATCACTAGATCTAATAAGAAAGTAAATGAAAGAAAGTAATACAGATATAAGTAGAAAATAGTGAACCATAACACAAACAGAAGATCATCAGCAGAATCAAAGGTAATATTCTGACTGCCAGGTTCTACCCAAGGTGGAGTTATCATCAACAGGTGTGGAAACAGAGACACTTCCCTGGGACAGGTACAGGGGCAAAGGCAGGACCAATGAGACTTCACAGCTATCCCCACAGGTCCCAGAATCCTATATTTCTTAAGCCTTCAGTTTATCAATAAACGATACCTCTTTTTTTTTTTCCCCGTTTTTGGCCACATGGCTTATGGTATCTTAGTTCCCTGGCCAGAGGTTGAACCCAGACCTTGGTAGTGAAAGCACCCAGTCCTAACCATTGGATCGTCAGGGAATTCCTAACTAGCTCAATTTTTTTTTTTTTAAGCAAATCCTTTGAGAAGAAACCTAAAATAAACTTGTGTTGTTTTATTTTTAAAATAGAAGACACAAATAAACCATATTAGAGGAAGGAGGCAGATACTGATATGGTACAAATTACAATAATTACATTTAGGTTTGGCTGCAAACAGAGGACCAAATATTGAAAGTTTTAAGATTTTTTTCTCACAAAGAGACCCCAGGAGATAGTACAGAACCAGGCAGCTCTCTCTTCCATGTAGGCATGGAAGATGCAGGCTCTGTCTTGTTGCTCTGCCACAGATGGCCTCCGTTTGTAGGGTCGCACGATGATCAAAATGTACAACAGCAAATACGAAGGAAAAACCGATATAAGAAGTGGCAAAGGAAGATTTCCAAAAGCTCCCATATGACAATTCTGCTCACACCCTATTGGACAGAACTACTCATATAGTTAAACCTAGCTATAAGGAAAGCTAGGAAATGGCATCAGTGTGTCCAATTAAAAGATCTATTAATATGGAAGAAGGGAAAACACAGCTATTGCGGAAACAAAAAACCTGTGCCACATCAATTACATAAAGTATTTAAGCCCACAAATCTGAAAATTTAAGTAAAATTATATCCTAAGAAAATAAAATTAACAAAAATTACTTAAGAAAGGAAAGATCCCACACAATGTGAAGCAATTAAGCGTGCTCTCCTCAACTAATGAACCAACATGCTCTGGAGCCCACACAACACAACTAGAGAATCTATGCACCTCAAAGAAAGATCCTGAATGAAGCAACTAAGACCCAATGCAGCCAAATAAATAAATAAACATTGAATGGAAAAAAAAATTTTTTTTTTGGCCACTCCACAGGGCTGGTGGGTCCTCAGTTCCCCAGCCACAGATAAAACACAGGCCCAGCAGTGACACCACCAAGTTCTAACCACTGGATGACAAGGGAATTCCAGGCACAAAAGGACAAATATTATAATTCCATTATATGAGGTTCCTAGGATAGACATATTCATAGAGACATAAAGTAGAACAGATATTAACATGGGCTAAGGGTACTAGAGAGAGTCTTTTTTTAATGCATACCAAGTTTCCATTTTGGATGATGAAAAATTCTGGAGGAGTGGAAGAGGCTCCTATGCTATTTTAATTTTTGATCAGTATGGATTATTTTTATAGTTAAAATAAATAAAATATATTGCAAGTTAATAGATAGCACAAGAGGAGTTTATAGTACTACTCAAGATCCACAGCACCCTGACAAGGCAAAGCCTACATCCTAATGAAACACAGCTGTGAACTCTGCAGTGAAATTGACCCTCAACAAAACAATATGAGAAAAAACTGTGGCATCACTCACCTTGAACACTTCAGAGAAGAAGCCAGACCCTATTTTTTCACAGGTGAAGTCATCTAAACGTGTCAGTCTGGAAAAGGCACTTATAAGAGCTCGATATGAGGAGGGCCAAATTCTTCCCACTTGGGTCATGTTCCCATCCCCTCCACCACCTCCTTCAAAATCCTCAAGACGCTCCACACGTGGAGGTAATCCTGCAATTGAATTCCGTTTGCTCCGATCCATAGTCTTCAATAATCACTTGTTTCTTCTTTTAAGAATGAATTCCATACATAATAAGTTTTTGCTGAGTTTTACTTCTCTTCTGGCTTGACACTAAACAAGAGATCAAAACAATATTTCATTAAAACCATTAATAAAAATTAAACACATGCATACAGTAAACTATTAATGTAAAAGTACTGCCTCTCTTATATTCTAGTTACTGATTTTCAGATCTAAAAAACACTTTATGCCTTTACCTTCAAAAAACAATGATATAGCCATGATTTATTGAGCACCTACTATCTAGGAAACAGTATGAGAGCTGTACATATGTCATTTGATTCTCAAGTAACCCATGATACAAAGATTATAATGCTTATTTTGCAGAGAGGTCAAATAATCATACAGTCACTAAATGACAGAGATAAAACTAAAATGCCAGGCTGTCTGATTCAAAAATTTGTACTCTTGCCAATGCCCTTCACAGTCTCACATAATTTTCTCTTCATTTGAAAAAGTTCAAATATATAAAACAAGGATGACAAATATTTTACATTTTAAAATTATATAATTTTAAAAGAAAAAAACTATATCCAAAGGCAATTTAAAAAGCCACTCTTGATTAAACAACTCAGTCTAGCAGAAATGACCACAGAAGGCTCTACCATTCTGGTACCTGATGAACAATAAAAACAAAAGCCCACTTTTTCTTTTAGTCCATCCCTACTACTTTATACCACAAGAATCAATTATATTTAGGTTTAATTAATCCATTTTGAGTTTAGTTTTGTGTTTGGTGTTAAAGAATGTTCTAATTTGATTTTCTTACATGTAGCTGTCCAGCTTTCCCAGCACTTATAAAACTCTTAGAGGAAAATACAGGCAGAACACTTGACATAAATTACAGAATTACTTTTTCTATCGGTTTCCTAGAATAATGGAAATAAACAAATGGGACCAGGTTAAATTCAAAAACTTTTAAACAGCAAAGGACACCATAAAAAAAAAAAAAAGACAACCTACAAAATGGAAGAAAGTATTTGCCAACAATGCAATGACTAAGTGATTAATCCCCAAAATTTACAACAGCTCATACAGCTCAATTAAAGAAAAAAAAAATTGGCAGAAGACCTAGACAGACATTTCTCCAAAGACATACAGATGGCCAAAAAGCGCATGAAAAGATGCTCAACATTGCTACTTATTAGAGCAATGCAAATCAAAGCTACATGATATCAGGCTTCCCTGGTAGCTCAATGGTAAAGAATCTGCCTGCCAATGCAGGAGACATGGGTTTGAACCCTGATCCGGGAAGATCCCATATGCTGTGGAGCAACAAAAAGCTGTTCGCTACAACTACTGAGCCTGTGTTCTGGAGTCTGGGAGCCGCAACTACTGAGTCCACGTGCTGCAACTAATGAAGCCCAAGTGCCCTAGAGCCCATGTTCCACAAATGAAGCCACCACAATGAGAAGCCCTTGCACTGCAACTAGAGAGCTGACCCTGCCTGCTGCAACTAGAAAAAACCTGTGCAGCAACAAAGACCCAGCACAGTCAAAACTAAATAAATTTAAAAAAAAAATATATATATATATATATCACCTCACACCAGTCAGATAAATACTGGAGAGGGTGTAGAAAGAAGGGAACTCTCCTTTACTGTTGGTGGAAATGGTACAGTCACTATACAGAACAGTATGGAGGTTCCCCAAGAAACTAAAAATACAGCTACCATATGATCCAACAACTCCATTCCTGGGATTTTTCTCAAACCTGAGAAAACCATGGTTCGAAAGGACACATGCACCCTAATGTTCATTTCAGTGCCATTTACAATAGCCAAGACATGGAAGCAACCTAAATGTCCACTGACAGATGAATGAATAAAGATGTGGTACATATATACAATGGAACATTACTCAGCAACTAAAAAGAATGAAATAGTTAGGTCCAACCTAGACAGCATATTAAAAAGCAGAGACATTACTTTGCCAACAAAGGTCCGTCTAGTTAAGGCTATGGTTTTTCCAGTGGTCATGTATGGATGTGAGAGTTGGACTATAAAGAAAGCTGAGCACCGAAGAATTGATGCTTTTTAACTGTGGTGTTGGAGAAGACTCTTGAGAGTCCCTTGGACTGCAAGGAGATCCAACCAGTCCATCCTAGAGGAGATCAGTCCTGGGTGTTCACTGGAAGGACTGACGTTGAAGCTCAAACTCCAACACTTTGGCCACCTGATGCGAAGAGTTGACTCACTGGAAAAGATCCTGATGCTGGGAAAGATTGAGGGTAGGAGGAGAAGGGGACGACAGAGGATGAGATGGTTGGATGGCATCACTGACTCGATGGACATGGGTTTGGGTGGACTCTGGGAGTTGGTGATGGACAAGGAGGCCTGGCATGCTGCAATTCATAGGGTCACAAAGAGTCGGACACGACTGAGCGACTGAACTGAACTGAACTAAGTGCCATTTGCAGCAACATGGATGGACCTTGAGGTATCATACTAAGTGAAATCAGACAGAAACGACAAATTTCATGTGGTATTTCTTACATGCAGAATCTAAAAAATATGATATAAACAAACTTATTTACAAAATAGAAACAGACTTTCAGACAATGAACTTATGGTTATCAGAGGAGAAGGGGAGAGGGAGGGATAGATTGAGAATTTGGGATTGACATGTACACACAGCTATGTTTAAAATAGATTATCAATAAGGACATCCTGGAAAATCCCATGGATGGAAGAGCCTAGTAGGCTACAGTCTGTGGAGTCGCAAAGAGTCAGACATGACTGAGCGACTTCACCTTAAGGATATACTGTATAGCACAGAATACTCTGTAATTCCCTAAACAGGAAAAGAATTTGAAAAACCATATACACATGTATATGTATAACTGAATCACTTTGCTGTACACCTGAAACTAACACAACATTATTAATCAACTATATTCCAATATAAAATAATAAAAATTAAATTAGTATTGAAAAAAAACTTTTAAAAAAGAATCAATTATGAGTCCTATGCAAAATACTACATTGTGATCCTACAATTAGTGAAATGCTTTTGTAAATGTTATGAATACCTAACTCAGACTACCTCTACCAACCTCCAATCATGGAGAATTAGCGGCAGGGCTCACAAGACCATCCTTATACTATGCCCTGCTGTAGTGAAAGCTGGTGGCCTTCCACCCAATATGGACCAATCACATTTCCTTTCCTGGCAACTTGGAATTGGAATTAAGATATCCCAGCCTCAGTCTGGCTGCTTTCTAAAATGAAAGCAATGTAAACTCAAGAGATATTGTCCATATCCATTTTTCTACCATGCAGCCTTGAAGGCACAAAAAGCCAAGGGACTGAGACCAATCTGTAAAGAAAAAAGAGACAGCAAGAACTTCTTGATTTTCCTAATGTGCTCTATCTAGTTCCTGGTTCCTGAGGCCTAACTGCATCCTGGCAGTTAAGGTTTCACAACCTATCCTCATATCTTTAAATTACTTTTGCTTAAGCTAGTTTCACCAGTCTTCATAGAAAGAAGCATAATCCAAGTTTCTAAAGTACCTCTATTGAACTTCTGCCAAGAAGTGGCAACAGATCACCAGTTCAAAAATTTAACATTATAAGGTCAACATTTTTAAAACTTTACAGCCAATAGAGATCGTAAAGTTCATTTTATATTTGAAGAAATGCAAGGACCAGAAACTGGAAATTATGTGCCCACAGCTCTAAGTTATTTACTAGCAAAGCTAGACATGGAATCAAGGATAGTGCATCTCTAAAAGTTGATCATCTGCTTCAAAATTACCCAAGGACTTTGTTTAAAACTTCGATTCCTGGGTCTCAACCTTGACCTACTACTCACTCTTGGAGTGAGGCCTGGAAATTTTACCAAGTTTCCCAGAAATTCTAGTTGCACTAAGAGCTGAAGATCCTCTACAGCAAGGAAGGGGAATATTAATAGCTTATAAAAAAAATTTTTTTAAACCACCAAGAATTTCACAAGCATTTTCTCATTTAATCCTCAAAATATACCATCAAGTAGGTGTATTTTGAGGATTTTTTTGAGGATTTTCCCCAAATTACAGAAAAAGAAATGTAGGCTCAGGAGGTAAAGTAACTTGTCTAAGGAAAAACAGCTAGTAGAATCAGCGCTGTAATCAAGGTCCACCTAGCACCAAAGCTCAAGCTTTCTCCACTTCATTACTACTTAGTTCAGTGTTTTTTCCACTAAAAGAGTTAAAAGGAGTTCAGCTAGTCAACTGCATAGAAAAGAAAATCAGGACTTGAGTGCAGAAGAAGGCCAGGCTGATTACAATTTAGACAGAGATGGAAAAGAAAAAGAAACTTTAGAAAAATACAGAATGGGAGGAAATATTTTCAAAACAAGGCAACTGACAAGAAATTAAAAGAAACTTTACAAAAATACGGAATGGAAGAAATTATTTTCAAAACAAAGCAAATGACAAGAAATTAATCTCCAAAATATACAGTTCATCTAACTCAATAGCAAAAACAAAGAAATACCCAATCAAAAAGTGGGCAGAAGATCTAAATAGACATTTCTCCAAAGAAGACATATAGATGGCCAACAGCACATGAAAAAATGCTCAACATCACTATTCAAGAAATGCAAATCAAAACTACAATGAGATATCACCTCACACCAATCAGAATGGGCATCACCAAAATATCTACAAACAATACATGCTGGAGAGGATATGGAGAAAAGGGAACTCTTCCCTACCCTGTTGGTGGGAATACAAATTGGTAGAACCACTATGGAGAACAGTATGGAGGCTACTTTAAAAACTAAATATAGAACTACCATATGATCCTGTAATCCCACTCCTGAATCCAGAAAAAATCATACTTTGGAAAGATATATGCACCCCAATGTTCATTAAAGGACTATTTACAATAGCCAAGACATTGAAGTAACTTGAATGTTCACTGACAGAGGGATGGATAAAGAAAACGTAGCATATATACACACACACACAAAGAAGTACTAGCCATAAAAAAGAAAGAATGCTATTTGCAGCAAATGGATGCACCTGGAGATATCACGCAAACTGAAGTAAGCCAGACAGAGAAAGACAAATATGATATCACTTATATGTGGAATCTAAAAAAAAAGAAAGAGAGAAAGATACAAATGAACTTATTTATAAAACAGAAATAGACCCACAGATATAGAAAACAAATTTATGATTACCAAAGGGGAAAGGTTGGAAGGGATAAATTAGGAGCTTGGGATTAACAGATATACACTGCAATATATAAAACAGATAGTCAATAAGGGCCTGTTGTACAGCACAGGGAACTTATATTCAATACTTTTTAATAACAATATAAGGGGAAAGATTACAAAACAGAATAGAGATATATACATGTATAATGGAATCACTGTGCTGTATTCCTGAAACTAACACAATACTGTAAATCAGCTGCTGCTAAGTCGTATCAGTCGTGTCCGA
The DNA here is from genome assembly GCA_006410675.1 of Oreotragus oreotragus. Lineage (NCBI taxonomy): Eukaryota > Metazoa > Chordata > Mammalia > Artiodactyla > Bovidae > Oreotragus > Oreotragus oreotragus. Next base: position 181,327 of record SJYX01024026.1, read on the forward strand.
CTCTGTGCGACCCCATAGATGGCAGCCTACCAGGCTCCCCCATCCCCAGGATTCTCCAGGCAAGAATACTGGAGTGGCTTGCCATTTCCTTCTCCAAAGCATGAAAGTGAAGTCACTCAGTCCTGTTCGACTCCTAGCGACCCCGTGGACTGCAGCCTACCAGGCTCCCCTGTCCATGGGATTTTCCAGGCAAGAATACTGGAGTGGGTTGCCATTGCCTTCTCGTAAATCAGCTATACTTCAATAATTTTTTTAAAGAAAAAAAAATATATATATAACCCAATGTTCTTTGCAGCACTATTTACAATAGCCAAGACATGGCAGCAATCTAAGGCCTTCAACAGATCAATGGATAAAGATGATATGGTATAATGTGCAATTTAAACAAAGGGTATAAAGGAACTTTTTTACAAAACAGAAACAGAGTCATAAATATAGAAAACAAACTTATGGTTACTAAAGGGGAGAGGGTGAGAGGGAAAATTGGGAGATGTGGATTGATATGTGCACACTACTATATATAAAACAGGGAACTAATAAGGACCTCCTGTATAGCATAAGTGGAGAAGGCAGTGGCACCCCACTCCAGTACTCTTGCCTGGAAAATCCTGTGGATGGAGGAGCCTGGTGGGCTGCAGTCCATGGGGAGGCTAAGAGTTGGACACGACTGAGCAACTTCACTTTCACTTTTCACTTTCATGCATCGGAGAAGGAAATGGCAACCCACTCCAGTGTTCTTGCCTGGAGAATCCCAGGGACGGAGGAGCCTGGTGGGCTGCCATCTATGGGGTCGCACAGAGTTGGACACGACTGAAGTGACTTAGCAGTATAGCATAAGGGGACTCTATTTAATACTCTGTAATGACCTCTATGGGAAAACAATCTAAAAAAGAGTGAATATATGTATATGGATAACTGATTCACTTTGTTGTACAGCAGAAAGTAATACAACATTGTAAATCAACTATACTCCAATAAAAATTTTTAAAAAAGATGTGGGGGGTCTGTGTGTGATACATACACACATAAAATGGAATATTAGCCATAAAAATTGAAACAATGTCATTTTTAGCAACAGGGATAGAGCTAGAGATAATCATGTTAAGTGATGCATGTCAGAGAAAGACAAATATATGATGTCACATATGTGGAATCTAAAAAAAATGATATAAATGAAATTATATCATTTCAAAAATAGAAATTTCAAAATAGAAATACACTCACAGACATAGAAAACAAACTTACAGTACCAAAGGGGATGGAAGGGGCAGGGTAAATTAGGAGCTTGAAATTAGCAGATACACACTTCAGTTCAGTTCAGTCACTCAGTCGTGTCCAACTCTTTGTGACCCCATGAACCGCAGCACGTCAGGCCTCCCTGTGCATCACCAACTCCCAGAGTCCACCCAAACCCATGTCCATTGGGTCGGTGATGCCACCTGACCATCTTATCCTCTGTCGTCCCCTTCTCCTCCTGCCCTCAATCTTTCCCAGCATCAGGGTCTTTTCCAATGAGTCAGCTCTTCGCATCGGTGGCCAAGTATTGGGAGTTTCAGCTTCAACATCATATAAAATAGATAAACAATAAGGACTACTGTATAGCACTGCTACTGCTGCTGCTAAGTCACTTCAGTCGTGTCCGACTCTCTGTAACCCCATAGGCAGCAGCCCACCAGGCTCCCCCATTGCTGGGATTCTCCAGGCAAGAACACTGGAGTGGGTTGTCATTTCCTTCTCCAATGCAGGAAAGTGAAAAGTGAAAGTGAAGTTGCTCAGTTGTGTCCGACCCTCAGGGACCCCATGGACTGCAGCCTACCAGGCTCCTCCATCAGGAACTATATTCAGTATCTTGTAATAACCTATAATGGAAAAGAATAGACAAACATATATATGTAAAACTGGATCACTTTGCTATACACCTAAAAGCAATACATTTTAAGTTAACTAAGTGGGTTGTCATTTCCTTCTCCAATGCAGGAAAGTGAAAAGTGAAAGTGAAGTTGCTCAGTTGTGTCCGACCCTCAGGGACCCCATGGACTGCAGCCTACCAGGCTCCTCCATCAGGAACTATATTCAGTATCTTGTAATAACCTATAATGGAAAAGAATAGACAAACATATATATGTAAAACTGGATCACTTTGCTATACACCTAAAAGCAATACATTTTAAGTTAACTAAGCGTCAATTAAAAGAAATAGTTTAAAAAATAAAACAGGCTATAAAAAGCAATACTGAGTGGAAGTGGAAAGAAGCAAGTTGTAGTTCATGGTATCATTAAAACTGAACTGAAAACAATTTTTAAGAAGTTACACAAAAAATTATAGGACTATCCCTATAGAATGATACCATTTTCATTTTTTAATGTATTTTTAAAACATACAAGGGGGCTTCCCGGTGGCTGAGTAGCCACCTGCAAACACGGGAGATGCAGATTCAATCCCTAGTCTACAAGGATCCCACCTGCCACAGAGCAGCTGGGCCTGGGCCAATTGTTGAGCCCATGCTCTGGAGCCTGGGAGCCACAGCTGATGAGTCCGCTAGCAGCATCTACTAAGCCCACAGCCCTGGAGCCCCTGCTTTGCAGCAAGAGAGGCCGCCACTGTGAGACGCCCACGAACGGAAACCAGAAACTGGCCCCCCGACTTGCGGCAATTAGACAAAGGCCCGGGTTGCAGCAAAGACCCAGCACAGTCAAAAGCAAATAAATTAAATAAATAAATAAAAATTATTAGACTAAGCCTGAATGCCTCAACTACTGAGCCAGTGAGCCACAACTAGAGAGCCCACACACTCCAGAATTCTCACACCACAACTAGAGAGAAGCCGGCATGCCACAACCAAGACCTGATACGGCCAAAATAATTAATTAATTTTTAAATACATACAAAATAACATATTTATAGAGAGGCAGGATTGCTTAAAGGTACACACTTGCTTCATTTGGGAGTTGACTGCCACAAACCTCAGGAGAAAATGCATCTTGCTTTTGCAGAGATCAACATAGTTCAGCAATGCCCACGCTTCTTTTTCAGAGAGGTGAACCCTCAGCTTAGGGGAAGGGCCATGGAGGCTTCCACACTGAAGGTGACATGGAGAAGAGGTAGTAATCACACAAGAGCCAGCTCAGGGAACAAATGGAGTGCATGGCCACCTGCTGCTTCCCTATGCCCTGCCAGGAGAGCGCTGTAAAGCAGAGGCATCCAGGTTCCCAAGCGGGCACCAGCAACACCTCCAAAGCAGACTCCGAGGCCTCCCTGCTGGCGGGGACCTGAGGAACCTAAGGATGAGGTTCCAAATGTAGTCCCTGCAGAGGCTAAGCGTCTAATCAGGAATAAAAGTAGACAAGCAGGGCGGGGGGTGGGAAACGGGGCTTGGTGTATGTGTGTTCAGTCCTGTCTGACTCTTTGCAACCCAATGAACTGTAGGTCACCAGGCTCCTCTGTCCATGGATTTTCCAGGCAAAAATACTGGAGTGGGTTGCCATTTCCTTCTGCAAAGGTATACATGATTAAAGGTATAGCCTCCAGACAAATCTGGCTTCAAATCCTCGATCTGTAGCTTGCAGCTATATGAACTCAGCCAAGTTATTTTAAAACCTCTACATTATTTACAAAATGGAAATAAACTAGTACCTGCATTATATGGACTTCTCTGGTGGCTCAGACGGTAAAGAATCTGTCTGCAGTGCAGAAGACTCGTTTTGATGCCCGGGTCGGAAAAATCCTCTGGAGAAGGGAATGGCTACCCACTCCAGTATTCTCGCCTGGAGAATTCCATGGATAGAGGAGCCTGGTGGGCTAGTCCATGGGGTCTCAAAGTCTAACATGACTGAGCAACTAACACTTTCACTTTATACTTCCTGTAACATTTTCTATGTATTAATTCATTACAGTCACCATAAGGTTATTGGTTAAATGAACAGTGTCTGGCAAGTAGTAAGCATTCAAGCCCATTGGTTACTATAATTATTATTTTGTTGCTATTGAGCCACTCAGTCCAGTCCGACTTTTTGTAACCCCATGGACTACAGCATGCCAGGCTTCCCTGTCCTTCACCATCTCCTGGAGTTTGGTCAAACTCTTGTTCATTGAGTCGGTGATGACATCCAACCATCTCTTCCTCTTTCATCCCCTTCTCCTCCTGCCTTCAATCTTTCCTACCATCAGGGTCTTTTCTAATAAGACAGTTCTCCCAATCAGGTGGCCCAAGTATTGGAGCTTTAGCATCCATCCTTCCAGTGACTATTCAGGACTGATCTCCTTTAGGATGGACTGGTTTGATCTCTTTGCAGTCCAAGGGACTCTCAAGAGCCTTCTCCAACACCACAGTTCAAAAACAACAATTCTTCAGTGCTCAGCCTTCTTTATGGTCCAACACATGACTACTGGAAAAACCATAGCTTTGACTAGACTGACTACTGTCGCCAAAGTAACATCTCTGCTTCTTAATATGCTGTCTAGGTTGGTCATAGCTTTTCTTCCAAGGACCAAGCATCTTTTTATTTCATGGCTGCAGTCACCATCTGCAGTGATTTTGGAGCCCAAGAAAATTAACTTTCATTGTTTCCATTGTTTCCCCATCTATATCCCATGAAGTGATGAGACTGGATTCCATGATCTTCATTTTTTGAATATTGAGTTTTAAGCCAGCATTTTCACTCTCCTCTTTCACTTTCATCAAGAGCCTCTTTAGTTCCTCTTCGCTTTCTGCCATAAGGGTGGTGTCATCTGCATATCTGAAGTTATTGATATTTCTCCTGGCATTCTTGATTCCAGCTTGTGCTTCATCCAGCCCAGCATTTCACATGATGTACTCTGCATTCACTTTCATCAAGAGCCTCTTTAGTTCCTCTTCGCTTTCTGCCATAAGGGTGGTGTCATCTGCATATCTGAAGTTATTGATATTTCTCCCAGCAATCTTGTGCTTCACCCAGCCCAGCGTTCTGCATGATGTACTCTGCATATAAGTTAAATAAACAGGGTAATAATATACAGCCTTGAAGCACTCCTCTCCCAATTTTGAACCAGTCTGTTGTTTCATATTATCTTCTAACTGTCGCTTCTTGACCTGCATACAGATTTCTCAGGAAGCAGGTAAGGTGGTCTGGTGTTCCCATCTCTTTCAGAATTTTCCACAGTGATCCACACAGTCAAAGGCTTTGGTGTAGTCAATAAGGCAGAAGTAGATGTTTTTCTGGAACTCTCTTGCTTTTTCTATGATCCAACAGATGTTGGCAATTTGGTTTCTGCTTCCTCTTTTTCTAAATCCAGCTTGTATATCTAAAAGTTCTCAGTTCACAGACTACTGAAGCCTAGTTTGGAGGATTCTGAGCATGACCTTGCTAGCGTGTGAAATGAGTGCAACTGTGCAGTAGTTTGAACATTCTTTAGCAGTGACTGTTTCTGCTTCCTCTTTTTCTAAATCCAGCTTGTATATCTAAAAGTTCTCAGTTCACAGACTACTGAAGCCTAGTTTGGAGGATTCTGAGCATGACCTTGCTAGCGTGTGAAATGAGTGCAACTGTGCAGTAGTTTGAACATTCTTTAGCAGTGACCTTCTTTAGGACTGGAATGAAAACTGACCTCTTCCAGTCCTGCAGCCACTGCTGAGTTTTCCAAACTTGCTGGCATATTGAGTGCAGCACTTTCACAGCTTCATCTTTTAGGATTTGAAATAGCTCAAGAATTCCTTCACCTTCACTAGCTTTGTTCATAGTGATGCTTTCCTAAGGTCCCTTTGACTTCACATTCCAGGATGCCTGGCTCTAGGTAAGTGACCATACCATCCATCATTGTTATCTGGGTCATTAAGATGTTTTTTTGTATAGTTCTTTAAATTATTATTTAAAGGTACATATTTATAGTAAATGTCTAAAAGCAAGAAGTAGGAAGCCAGTCACTAAATTCATCATAGTAGTTGCCTTGGTGGCAAAGAAGAAAAATGAAATAAGGAAGGGAAAAAAGAAGACTTGTATTATAGCAATAATGTTTTGTTTGCTTTTATTGAAATATCAGAATATGTTTGCTAATTTTATTATTTTTTCACTAACTTGCTGTTATTGTTGTTCAGTCGCTAAGTTGTGTCTGACTCTTTGCAACCTCCCATATATTGCAGCGCTCAAGGCTTCCTTGTCCTTCACTATCTCCCGGAGTTTGCTTAAAGTCATATCCATTGAGTCAGTTCAGTTCAGTTGCTCAGTCGTGTCTGACTCTTTGGGACCCTAAGGACCACAGCATGCCAAGCTTCCCTGTCCATCACCAACTCCCGGAGCTTGCTCAATCATGTCCATGGAGTCAGTGATGCCATCCAACTATCTCATCCTCTGTCGTCCCCTTCTCCTCCTGCCTTCAATCTTTCCTNTCTTTGGGACCCTAAGGACCACAGCATGCCAAGCTTCCCTGTCCATCACCAACTCCCGGAGCTTGCTCAATCATGTCCATGGAGTCAGTGATGCCATCCAACTATCTCATCCTCTGTCGTCCCCTTCTCCTCCTGCCTTCAATCTTTCCTGGCATCAGAGTCTTTTCTAATGAGTCAGTTCTTCGCATCAGGTGGCCAAAGTATTGGACCTTTCAACTTAACCATCAGTCCTTCCAGTGAATATTTAGGGTTGATTTCCTTTAGGATTGACTGGTTTGATCTCTTTTCTGTCCAAAGGACTCTCAAGAATCTTCGCCAGCACAATTCAAAAGCGTCAATTCTCTGGCACTTAGCCTTCTCTATGGTCCATCTCTCACATCTGTACATGGAAAAAAACATAGCTTTGACTATATGCACCTTTGTTGGCACAATGATGTCTCTGCTTTTTAATACACTAAGTTTGTCACAGCTTTCCTTTCAAAGAGCAAGTGTCTTTTAATTTCATGGCTACTGTCACCATCCTCAGTGATTTCAGAGTCCAAGAAAATAAAAGTCACTGCTTCCCACTTTTCCCTCTTCTATTTGCCATGATCTGATGGGATTGGCTGCTATGATATTAGTTTTTTTAATGTTGAGTTTTAAGCCATCTTTTTCACTCTCCTCTTTCACCCTCATCAAAAAGCTCTTAAGTTTTCTTTCATTTTCTGCCATTAGAGTGGTTATCACCTGCATATCTGAGGTTGTTGATATTTCTCCCGGCAGTCTTGATTCCAGCTTGTGACTCATCCAGCCTGGCATTTCACATGATGTACTCTACATATAAGTTAAAAGAGCAGGGTGACAATATACAGCCTTGTTGTACTCCTTTCCCAATTTTCAATCAGTCCGTTGTCCCATGTCCAGTTCTAACTGTTGCTTCCTGACCTGCATACATGTTTCTCAGGAGACAGGTAAGGTAATCTGATATTCCCATTTCTTTAACAATTTTCCACAGTTTTCACTAACTAATATTTGTTGATACTGGGTGATATTATATTGTACTTTTTTCTATATTTAACTTTTCTAATAAAAAAAAGAATTTTAAGTTTGTTTTGTTTTGTTTTGCCAATACAACAGCTATGCCATATGCTCTGGCCAAAACAACTGACAACAATTTGGCAAATAAATAGCATCCCAATGTGCAAGCCAAGTCTCACAATTCTCAAACTTTTATTCTGCAACAGTTCAACCATAGTTTTTGGTCCAAGGAGCATTTATATTTTAAGCTAAAAACTCAAAAGCACTGGGAGAATTTTTGGATAGCTTTCCTTATTCAAATCCACAAACTCAAAATATAAAAACACTCATGAAAAACACTGATATTTAGTTGTAGAGCCCTTATTATATGCTAAAGCAATACTAATTACTAGATAGTTGAGGGAGGTGAGTGGGGAAAAGTACAGTCCCCTTATGGGAGTAAGAACTTCATTAATCCATTTTGGAGAAGTGCTGAACATGGGAAAACCTCCAAACCATGCCTTCTGCTCCCCTGGCCAACATACTGAATGACCACAATTTAATAAATGAAACCAACCAAGTTACAAATAGCTTTCAATTTAATCTAATAAATTTTAATTTAGCCATAAAAGGCAGCAAAGGTATGTATGAACAGACTCTAAAACCATATGCTGTTTTTTTTAATCTGAAAATAACTAATTTTAAAATGAGACAATACATTCTTTGAAATGTGTGAGATTTTATGCTATTTTCAGACTCTGGATTATCTCTCCTGGTGTCATTTATGGCACATTACCTTTTGATGTTAATGGTGCCCTTTAAAGTACACATTTTGGGTAGAACAGAAAAAACAACTACAGTTACTCTTGCTATCAAGACTATTTGATTCAAGAGATGACACACTGATGATCAAGAATAACGAATTTTTAGCTTGTAAAAGCTTGAAATTCCTAAATGGAAGCTGATGATACTATGAGCTGCTTCACTAAATATATCCAAGAGAGAGTCCCAGTGGTTCTCCATTAAGGGCATGTGAAAATTTAGGGGGAAGGAGGCTCTTCTCAGGGTGGAGCTATTGTCACAATGGCGGGGGTGTGGGGTGGGCACTTTTGGCATTTTAGTGGGCAGGGCCAGGGAAGCTAAATGTCCTACAATGCACACAACAGTCCTGCACAACAAAGAATTGTCTTGCCCTAAATGCCAATAGTGCCCCTGTTAAGAAGCACTGTGTGAGAAAAGCTTAATCAGTTTTGTTCTTAAACTAGGAAACAGCCTTCAGCACTCTTTCAAAAATGCCAAAATCATGTGCTTACAAGGACACAAAGAATTTCTTAGTGTGTTCTCAACTTCAATACTTATAAACTGGGAAGTTCAGAACTTTTTCCCTTTCCCATAAGCAGGTTTGTCTTTTCAAAGGCTAATTTTCACTTATCTTGGGATTGATTTCTTTTTCACAAATAAAGTACAATTAAAAGCTTTTATTGGAGAAACTAATTGGAAAAGCTGTCAATAAAAAAGTCAGTGAACTAAATATCCTATAAGATACATTACATCTTTTCAAAGTAGGAATTCCACAAATCATTTTCCAGAGAATTAAGAAACTTTCTTAGGACTCCCAAGTAGACCATACACTCATCCACAATGCTTCTGGAAATAATAACCACAATCACCATTTACCATAGGTCATGGATTCTACCAAGTGTTTTTGCATTTGCTATCTCTAAGATTTATGACTCTTGAGAGTCTTCTGGACAGCAAGGAGATCCAACCAGTCCATCCTAAAGGAAATCAGTCCTAAATATTCATTGGCAGGACTGATGCTCAAGCTGAAACTCCAATACTTGGGCCACCTGATGCGAAGAACTGACTCATTGGAAAAGACCCTGATGCTGGGAAAGACTGAGGGCAGGAAGAGAGGGGACGACAGAGGATGAGATAGTTGGATGGCATCACCAACTCACTGGACACGAGTCTGAGTGAACTCCAGGAGTTGGTGATGGACAGGGAAGCTTGGCCGTGCTGCAGTCCATGGGGTCTCAAAAAGTCGGACACGACTGAGTGACTGAACTGAACTGAAGCTTTATGACAACTCTGCAAGATAGGTATTATCATCTCCATTTTAAAAAGAAAGAAATTACAACACTGAGAAATTAAATTCAAATAAATATGGTTCAGCTGGTAAAAGATCTGCCTGCAATGCAAGAGACTACCTGTAATGCAAGAGATGGCCTGCAATGCAGGAGACCTGGGTCCCATCCCTGAGTCAGGAAGATCCCTTGCAGAAGAAAATGGCAACCCACTCCAGTCTTCTTGCCTGGGAAATCCCATGGACAGAAGACCCCACTTGGCTGTCGTCCATGGGGTCACAAGAGTCAGGCACAACTTGGTGACTACACCACCACCACCAGCGACAGACTGTATTCAAATTCAGAGTTCTAATACCAAACACTTCAACTACAGCATGTCTCCTCCAGAAAAATAGCTAAATTTCTGTGAAAAACTGTTCATTAGCTAGGTACAAAGCTACTATTATTCCCCACCCTAACTTAACAGAGACTAAAGAATATATAGACAAGAGCTTCACTAGCCTCTGCAGCAAAAGCCTTCAGTCATTTAACCACATTCCACAGGCATAAAAATTAGCATTGGCTTAAGCAGACTATTTAAAGAACAGAGGCCAAGCTGACAGGAAAAATATGCAAACTCCCAATCAGTCCTTCTTTTCCATTCTAAAGTACAGTATTAGTTGTTTCTTACCCTTTCATTCCACAGAAATGAAGCAGATGAAACCTCACAACAACGCAGATGCAAATAAAATCCTGTAACACACTGAACAGCTAGCAACCATCAGGTAACTGGATATGGCCAAGTGTCAGCCAGCAACCATAATCTTCAACAACCATCCAAAAATGGAATCGTGTGCACACATTTGGTAATGAAGTTCCACAAAGTGAATAAAAAAAGATTTCTGAAACTTTTATACCCTGGGTATAAAAAGCAGAAAAAAAATGCAAACATAATGTCCTGCTATCCTAATTATACTTTGTTTTCTTTCTATCATCATAAAAATTCCCTAACTAATTCAAAATAAATGAAGGATTCATCATGAGTAAGATGGAGCCCAGAAAACTGGCCATTTTCCAGAGATGGAAAATTGATAAGTACATTAGCTATATATCAAGACCAACCACATGGCAAGTCTATATCACAGGTCTACTCAGTTGCTATCCTTTCTATGAACCAACATAGCCAATACAGACACATTTCAGGATGACTGCCTAATTAAAAATAAAAGCAATACTGCTGAACTTGCCATCCTGCTGTGAAATAATGAGTTGCAGTTTCCATTCAAACCAAAAGCAATCTAACATAAAAACTGGCATCCCCTATTTAATTAGTCATGAGTATACACAATGGCATATATTACTGCCAGACAGATCAAAAAGCCAGTTCTTAAAACTGTATTGTCTCTTTTGGATAAGCATATTATATGCTGCTGTAACTACAATCCACCAGGCCCTAGGTCATGACATAAAACAGAAACTTAGGTTGAAAGTTGTAAAGGCATTTAGAGGTTAACTAGTCCAATCTTTCCAATATTCACTGGAAGGACTGATGCTGAAGCTGAAACTCCAGTACTTTGGCCACCTGATGCAAAGAACTGACTCGCTGGGAAAGATTGAAGGCAGGAAGAGAAGGGTTGACAGAGGATGAGATGGTTGGATGGCATCACTGACTCGATGGACACGAGTTTGAGCAAGCTCCAGGAGTTGGTGAAGGACAGGGAAGCCTTGCATGCTGCAGTCCATGGGGTCGCAAAGAGTCAGACATGACTGAGCAACTGAACTGAACTGAGTCCAATCTTTCAGCCAATTCAACAATCCCCTCTATTAAAAAAATCAAATGTTAGGTACCCACTAAGTACAGGGCATTGATGGTATGTGCTATAATATTTACAGAGCATTTACTATAATCCAGATATTCTTCCAAGTGCTTTATATTTAATATCCATATCAGTCCTATAAAACAGATACTACAGTTGATCCTTGAACAGTGGTGGGGTTAGGAACTCTGACCCTCGATGCAGTTAAACATATATATATGTATGGTCCCCAAGTTCCTTCACATCCAACCAGTCTCAGATCATGTGTACCATAGTATTTACTATTGAAAAAAATATGCATATAAGTGGACCCATGCAGCTGAAACTCATATTGTTCAAGGGTCAACTGTATTAGTATCCCTGTTCTACAAATGTGGAACAAAGATATGACATGAAGGAATTACTTAACTTGCCCAAATTCTTAGACCCAAGATGTGGTAGAGCCAGAAATTCAAATCCAGAGCCTATGTCATTAATCACTATACTATTCCGTCTCTGCGAGGACATAGAAAACTGAATAAAACATGACTCCACCCCTCTAGGAACTTAGTCTCCCAGGAAAACACATGTAAATCAATAAGTACAATATAGCATAATTGTTAGTGACAGGTTAGAAGTAAAGAGGGCTTAATACTTACTGTTCTTACTTGAGGGCGAAGTAGTAGGAAAGGAAATATGTGATTTTAAAAAGGAGAACAAGGACTTTCCCAGTGGTCCACCGGTTAAAACTCAGCCTGCCAATGTAGGAGACACAGGTTCATCCCTGATCCAAGAAGATTCTACATGCCACGGGGCAACTAAGCCTGTGTGCCACAACTACTGAGCCTGTGCTCTAGAGCCCACAGGCTGCAACTACTGAAGACTATATGTATCAGCTCACGCTCTGCGGGAAGCCCATGCACTGCAACTAAGGAGTACCCCCAACTTGCTGCAACTAGGGAAAGCTCATGCACAGCAACAAAGTCCCAGAGAAGTCATAACTAAACCATTTTTTTTTTTTT
>SJYX01024027.1:10718-30030 GCA_006410675.1 Oreotragus oreotragus
GGGAATTCCATCACCTCCACTAGCTTTGTTCTTAGTGATGCTTTCTAAGGCCCACTTGACTTCACATTCCAAGATGTCTGGCTCTAGATGGGTGATCACATCCTCATGATTATCTGGGTCGTGAAGATCTTTTCTGTGCAGTTCTTCTGTGTATTCTTGCCCCCTCTTCTTAATATCTTCTGCTTCTGTTAGATCTATACCATTTCTATCCTTTATCGAGCCCATCTTTGCATGAAATGTTCCCTTGGTATCTCTAATTCTCTTGAAGAGATCTCTAGTGTTTCCCATTCTGTTGTTTTCCTCTATCTCTTTGCATTGATTGCTGAAGAAGGCTTTCTTATCTCTTCTTGCTATTCTTTGGAACTCTGCATCCTTTTCTCCTTTGCTTTTCTCCTCTCTTCTTTTCAGTGCTATTTGTAAGGCTTCTGCAGACAACCATTTTGCTTTTTTGCATTTCTTTTCCATGGGGATGGTCTTGATCCCTGTCTCCTGTACAATGTCACGAACCTCATTCCATAGTTCATCAGCAACTCTATCAGATCTAGGCCCTTAAATCTATTTCTCACTTCCACTGTATAATCATAAGGGATTTGATTTAAGTCATACCTGAATGGTCTAGTGGTTTTCCCTACTTTCTTCAGTTTAAATCTGAATTTGGAAATGAGGAGTTCATGATCTGAGCTTTACTGACAAGCAAAAGCTGAGATAATTCAGCACCAACAAACCAGCTTTTCACCAAATGCTAAAGGATCTGCTCTAGACAGGAAACACAGAAAGGGTGTATAAACTCAAACCCAAACCAATAAAATAAATGGCAACGGGATCATACTTATCAATAATTACCTTAAACATAAATGGGTTGAATGCCCCAACCAAAAGACAAAGACTGGCTGAATGACTGCAAAAAGAAGACCCCTATGTATGTTGTCTACAAGAGACTCACCTCAAAACAAGGGGCCTATACAGACTGAAAGTGAAGGTCTGGAAAAATATATTCCATGCAAATAGAGACCAAAAGAAAGCAGGAGCAGCAATACTCATATCAGATAAAATAGACTTTAAAACAAAGGCTGTAAAAAGAGACAAAGAAGGACACTACATAACAATCAAAGGATCAATCCAAGAAGAAGATATAACAATTATAAATATATATGTCCCCATCATAGGAACACCACAATATGTAAGACAATCGCTAACAAATATGAAAGAGAAAATTAACAATAACACAATAATAGTGGGAGACTTTAATACACACTCAAACCTATGGATAGACCAACCAAACAGAAAATTAACAAGGAAACACAAACTTTAAATTATAGAATAGATCAGTTTTACCTAATTGATATCTATGGAACATTTCACCATAAAACAATGCATTTCACCATTTTCTCGGTGCACATGGAAACCTCCAGGATAGATCACATCCTGGACCATAAATATAGCCTTGGTAAATTAACAAAAAAATCGAAATCATTCCAAGCATCTTTTCTGACCACAATGCAGTAAGATTAGATCTCAGTTACAGGAGAAAAACTTAAAAATACCAACATATGGAGGCTGAACGATACACTGCTGAATAACCAACAAATCACAGAATAAATCAAAAAAGAAATAAAAATATGCATAGAAATGAATTAAAATGAAAACAAAAAACCCAAAACCTGTGAGACACTCTAAAAGCAGTGCTAAGGGGATGGTTCGTAGCAATACAGGCATACCGCAAGAAACAAGAAAAACGTCAAATAAATAACCTAACTCGACACCTAAAGCAAAGAGAAAAGGAAGAAATGAAGAACCTCAGGGTTAGTAGAAGGAAAAAAATCTTTAAAATAAGGCAGAAATAAATGCAAAAGAAAAAAAGGGACCATAGCAAAAATCAACAAAGCCAAAACCTGGTTCTTTGAAAGGATAAATAAAATTGACAAACCATTAGCCAGATTCATCAAGAAACAAAGGGAGAAAAATCAAATTAATAAAATTAGAAATGAAAACAGAGAGATCACAACAGACAACACAGAAATACAAAGGATCATGAGACTACTATCAGTAATTATATGCCAATAAAATGGAAAACATGGAAGAAATGGACAAATTTTTAGAAAAGTACAACTTTCCAAAACTGAACCAAGAAGAAATAGAAAATCTTGACAGACCCATTACATGCATGGAAATTGAAACTATAGTCAGAAATCTTCCCGCAAACAAAAGCCCGAGAGCCAGATGGCTTCACAGCTGAATTCTACCAAATATTTAGAAAAGAGTTAACATGTATCCTACTCAAACTCTTCCAGAATATTGCAGAGGAAGGTAAACTTCCAAACTCATTCTATGAAGCCACCATTACCCTAATTCCAAAATCTGACAAAGATGCCACAAAAAAAGAAAACTACAGGCCAATATCACTGAAGAACACAGATGCAAAAATCCTTACCAAAATTCTAGCAATCAGAATCCAACAACACATTAAAAAGATCATATACCATGACCAAGTGGGCTTTATCCCAGTGATGAAAGGATTCTTCAGTATCCACAAATCAATCAATGTAAGACACCATACTAACAAAGTGAAAAATAAAAGCCATATGATTATTTCAATAGATGCAGAGAAAGCCTTTGACAAATTTCAACATCCATTTATGATAAAAACCCTCCAGAAAACAGAAATAGAAGGGACATACCTCAAGATAATAAAGGCTATATATGACAAACCCACAGCAAACATTATCCTCAATGGTGAAAAATTGGAAGCCTATCCCCCAAAGTCAGGAAGAAGACAAGGGTGCACACTTTCACCACTACTATTCAACATAGTTTTGCAAGTTTTGGCCACAGCAAACAGAGCGGAAAAAGAAATAAAAGGAAGGTGGCTCAGATGGTAATACGCCTATCTACAATGTGGGAGACCCAGGTTCGATCCCTGGGTTGCAAAGATCCCCTGGAGAAGGAAATGGCAATCCACTCCAGGACTATTGCCTGGAAAATCCCATGAACAGAGGACCCTGGTAGGCTATAGTCCATGGGGTCGGAAAGAGTCAGACACGACTGAGCGACTTCACTTCACTTCAAATTGGAAAAGAAGTAAAACTCTCACTGTTTGCAGATGACATGATCCTCTACATAGAAAACTCTAAAGACTCCACCAGAAAATTACTAGAGCTAATCAATGAATATAGTAAAGTTGCGGAATATAAAATCAACACACAAAAATCCCTTGCATTCCTATACACTAATAATGAGAAAACAGAAAGAGAAATTAAGGGTATGATTTCATTCACCATTGTAACGAAAAGAATAAAATACTTAGGAATATATCTACCTAAAGAAACAAAAGACCTAGATATAGAAAACTATAAAACACTGGTAAAAGAAATCAAAGAGGACACTAATAGATGGAGAAATATACCATGTTCATGGATTGGAAGAATCAATATAGTGAAAATGAATATATTACCCAAAGCAATCTACAGATTCAATGCAATCCCTATCAAGCTACCAGCGGTATTTTTCACAGAACTAGAACAAATAATTTCAAGATTTGTATGGAAATACAAAAAACCTCGAATAGCCANTAGGAATATATCTACCTAAAGAAACTAAAGACCTATATATAGAAAACTATAAAACACTGGTGAAAGAAATCAAAGAGGACACTAATAGATGGAGAAATATACCATGTTCATGGATTGGAAGAATCAATATAGTGAAAATGAGTATACTACCCAAAGCAATCTATAGATTCAATGCAATCCCTATCAAGCTTCCAACTGTATTTTTGAGAGATAGAACAAATAATTTCACAATTTGCATGGAAAAAAAAAAAATTTAATTAGCCAAAGAAATCTTGAGAAAGAAGAATGGAACTGGAGGAATCAACCTGTCTCACTTCAGGCTCTACTACAAAGCCACAGTCATCAAGACAGTATGATACTGGCACAAAGACAGAAATATAGATCAGAAAACAAAATAGAAAGCCCAGAGATAAATCCGCACACCTAGGGACACCTTATCTTTGACAAAGGAGGCAAGAATATACAATGGAGTAAAGACTATCTTTTTAACAAGTGGTGCTGGGAAAAATGGTCAACAACTTGCAAAAGAATGAAACTAGAATACTTCCTATCACCATACACAAAAATAAACTCAAAAAGGATTAAAGATGTAAACGTAAGACCAGAAACTATAAAAGTCCTAGAGGAGAACATAGGCAAAACACTCTCTGACATACATCACAGCAGGATCCTCTATGACCCACGTCCCAGAATATTGGGAATAAAAGCAAAAATAAACAAATGGGACCTAATTAAACTTAAAAGCTTCTGCACAACAAAGGAAACTATAAGCAAGGTGAAAAGACAGCCTTCAGAATGGGAGAAAATAATAGCAAATGAAGCAACTGACAAACAAATAATCTCAGAAATATACAAGCAACTAATGCAGCTCAATTCCAGAAAAATAAACGACCCAATCAAAAATGGGCCAAAGAACTAAATAGGCATTTCTTTAAAGGAGACATACAGGTGGCTAACAAACACATGAAAAGATGCTCAACATCACTTATTATCAGAGAAATGAAAATCAAAACCACCATGAGGTACCATTTCACACTAGTCAGAATGGCTGCAATCCAAAAATCTACAAGCAATAAAAGCTGGAGAGGGTGTGGAGAAAAGGGAACCCTATTACACTGTTGGTGGGAATGCAAGCTAGTATAGCCACTATGGATAACAGTGTGGAGATTCCTTAGTACACTGGAAATAGAACTGCCATCAGTCAGTTCAGTTCAGTCACTCAGTCATGTCCAGCAATTTGCGACCCCATGAATCGCAGCACGCCAGGCCTCCTTGTCCATCACCAACTCCCAGAGTTCACTCAGACTCATATCCATCGAGTCAGAGATGCCATCCAGTCATCTCATCCTCTGTCATCCCCTTCTCCTCCTGCCCCAAACCCCTCCAAGTATCAGAGTCTTTTCCAATGAGTCAACTTTTCGCATGAGGTGGCCAAAGTACTGGAGTTTCAGCTTCAGCATCATTCCTTCCAAAGAAATCCCAGGGCTGATCTCCTTCAGAATGGACTGGCTGGATCTCTTTTCAGTCCAAGGGACTCTCAAGAGTCTTCTCCAACACCACAGTTCAAAAGCATCAATTTTTCAGAGCTCAGCTTTCTTCACAGTCCAACTTTCACATCCATACTTGACCACTGGATAAAATATAGCCTTGACTAGATGGACCTTTGTTGGCAAAGTAATGTTTCTGCTTTTGAATATGCTGCCTACGTTGGTCATAATGCTCAAAATTCTCCAAGCCAGGCTTCAGCAATACGTGAACTTCCAGATGTTCAAGCTGGTTTTCAAAAAAGCACAGGAACCAAAGATCAAATTGCCAACATCTGCTGGATCATGGAAAAAGCAAGAGAGTTTCAGAAAAACATCTATTTCTGCTTTATTGACTATGCCAAAGCTTTTGACTTTGTGGATCACAATAAACTGTGGAAAATTCTGAAAGAGATGGGAATACCAGACCACCTAACCTGCCCCTTGAGAAACCTATATGCAGATCAGGAAGCAACAGTTAGAACTGTACATGGAACAACAGACTGTTTCCAGATAGAAAACGGAGTACGTCAAGGCTGTATATTGTCACCCTGCTTAACTTCTATGCAGAATACATTATGAGAAACACTGGGCTAGAAGAAGCACAAGCTGGAATCAAGATTGCTGGGAGAAATATCAATAACCTCAGATATGCAAATGACACCACCCTTATGGCAGAAAGTGAAGAGGAACTATAAAGCCTCTTGATAAAAGTGAAAGAGGAGAATGAAAAAGTTGGCTTAAAGCTCAACATTCAGAAAACGAAGATCATGGCATCTGGTCCCATCATTTCATGGGAAATAGAAGGGGAAACAGTGGAAACAGTGTCAGACTTTATTTTTTGGGGCTCTAAAATCACTGCAGATGTTGACTGCAGCCATGAAATTAAAAGAACTGCCATACAACCCAGCAATTCCACTGCTGGTCATACACACTGAGGAAACCAGAGTTGAAAGAGACACGTGTACCCCAGTGTTCATCACAGCACTGTTTATAATTTTTAGGACATGGAAGCAACCTAGATGTTCATCTGCTGACAAATGGATAAGAAAGCAGTGGTACATATACACAATGGAGTATTACTCAGCCATTAAAAGAATACATTTGAATCAGTTCTAATGAGGTGGATGAAACTGGAGCCTATTATACACAGTGAAGTAAGCAAGAAACAAAAACACCAATACAGTATACTAATGCATATATATGGAATTTAGAAAGATGGTAACGATAACCCTGTATGCGAGACAGCAAAAGAGACACAGATGTATAAAATAGTCTTTTGTACTCTGTGGGAGAGGTGAGGGTGGCATAATTTGGGAGAATGCATTGAAACATGTACAATATCATATGTAAAATGAATTGCAAGTACAGGTTGAATGCATGGTACAGGATGCTTGGGGCTGGTGCACTGGGATGACCCAGAGGGATGGGGTGGGGAGGGATGTGGGAGAGGGGTTCCACATGGGGAATACGTGTACACACGTGGTGGATTCATGTTGATGTATGGCAAAACCAAGACAATATAAAGTAATTAGCCTCCAATTAAAATAAATTTATACTAAAAAATAAATATATAAACACACACATATATTTCTAAGGCAGTATTCAAGTTACAGTTCTGCTGTTTTTCTTTCCATGTGTCTGGACTAAAAATACATTTATATGTTGTTTATTCTTGTTTTTACTATGTCACAGGAGTCATTAAACATCATAATTTTGTTATTTTTCAATAATTTTGAAAAACTTTCAAATATTTTCTTTCATTAAATTATTTTTATCACATTCTTCAAATTATTTCTTACTGGCAATCCAATTCCATGTATATTAGGTCTTCTATAAACTTATATTTCTTTCCTTCTATATCACCATAAAAAATGAACTCAAATATCATATTTAGTGATTGTTTCTCATACTCTTACTTATATAAGTCCTTTCCTTCATCTTCCTAAGAAGGTGTCTTATTTATTTTCTTGCTTAAAAGTTCTTATTTCTAATCAGTTATAAATTTTCTATGAGGACAAAGATTCAGTTTTTGTTTTTTGGTGTATCCTGAGGGGATGGGGAAACAGTGTCAGACTTTATATTTTTGGGCTCCAAAATCACTGCAGATGGTGATTGCAGCCATGAAATTAAAAGATGCTTACTCCATGGAAGAAAAGTATGACCAACCTAGATAGTATATTCAAAAGCAGAGACATTACTTTGCCGACTAAGGTCCGTCTAGTCAAGGCTATGGTTTTCCCTGTGGTCATGTATGGATGTGAGAGTTGGACTGTGAAGAAAGCTGAGCACCAAAGAATTGATGCTTTTGAACTGTGGTGTTGGAGAAGACTCTTGAGAGTCCCTTGGACTGCAAGGAGATCCAACCAGTCCATTCTGAAGGAGATCAACCCTGGGATTTCTTTGGAAGGAATGATGCTAAAGCCGAAACTCCAGTACTTTGGCCACCTCATGCGAAGAGTTGACTCATTGGAGTAAACTTTGATGCTGGGAGGGATTGGGGGCAGGATCAGAAGGGGACAACAGAGGATGAGATGGCTGGATGGCATCACAGACTCGATGGATGTGAGTCTGAGTGAACTCCAGAAGTTGGTGATGCACAGGGAGGCCTGGCGTGCTGCGATTCATGGGGTCACAAAGAGGCGGACACGACCAAGCGACTGAACTGAACTGAACTGAAATGAGGGCCTAGAAAGTAACACACCTAATATGTATTAAAATAATACAGATTCATTAAAAAATATATAATCATTATTGTTAACAGATAAATTAATTTTAGATCAAACAGAAGATGAAATGCAGTATATATCAGGAGACAATTTCAAAGCCCAGCTTTCTACTTAAAAAAATTGGGCCATTAGCAAATCACTTATAATTTGAGCTTCAGTTTCTTTATGTGTAAGATGAGGGTTAACTAGTAACTATATCACATAATGTAATAAGGATTATATTTACATATGTTCATATATTAATTAGTATAAGCTACATCAAAAGTGAGGTTTTACTTCATTTTATCCAGCACTAGAATTATAATATATAAGCATACACTGAGACAATGTTATCATTAATAAATTTAGAGATTGATCAATGTTTACTTTCCTAATCTCAGAGTTGTAGGCCATTTAAAAAAATTAATTTAATCATTCATTTTTTCAGACATACCTTGCCTTATTGTGTTTCACTTTGTGCTTCTTAGATATTGTGTTTTTTAATTGAAGGTTTTTGGAAAACTTGTGTCAAGAAATCTACTGGCATCATTTTTCCATCATTTGCTCACTTTTTGTTTCTGTGTCACATTTTCTTAATGGTTCCAATATTTCAAGCTATATTATTATTTTTGTATTTGCTATAATGATCTATGTTCAGTGATCTTTGACGTTATTACTGTGCCTTGTCAAAGGCTCAGATGATGATTAGCATTTTTTAGCAATAAATTATATTTAATTATGGCATATACACATATATAGGCATAATGCTATTGCATACTTAATAGATTACAGTTTAATGTAAACATCCCTGGGTTGGAATGATCCTCTGGAGGACAACATGATAACCCACTCCAGTATTCTTGCCTAGAGAATCCCCATGGCAGAGGAGCCTGGTGAGCTACAATCCATAGAGGCACGGAGTCAGACATGACTGAGTGACTAAGCACAGCACAGTGTAAACATAACTTTCATATGCACTGGGAAAACAAAATTCTTCATATGACTTGCCTTACTCTGCAGTATTTGCTTTCTTGTGGTCTAGAACCAACCAAGCTCACAATATCTCTGAGATGTGCTTGTCTCTATTCCAGATAATAAAATAAAGAACCAGGATCATGTTTTAAAAATTTAATCTTATCAGTTTCATGGGCTTTTACTTTCACAAGTATACGATTTTGTGATGGGCATCTCAATAACATGTACTATGCTTTCACTTATTTTTATGTCACAAACATTATGATTCTAAGCAGGCCTATTTTCAATAGTGTCCCCCAAGACTTGTTTATGAGGTTAGAATAATAGTATTCAGATCTTTGAAGCTGCATTTGAACCTCAAGGCCATGCTAACATATCCATTTCTGTAGAGTGCAAATTCTGTAAAGTGAGATTCAAGTTGCTATTAAAATTAGACTCCCCTTTAGTGTTTTTGTTAGATTTCTTGCAAAAAAAAAAAAAATAGAGAGTTTAGCACAATAGAGACATGGGGAAAAGACATTTGATTATTATCAGGCAAATTATTAACAGTGTCAAAATAGCAGGCATAAAAAATATGCTTCAGGAAAAGTGAATAGGTAATGGGATTTATCAGCTCAGTGGGCATGTAAAGTCTATTTGTTTTAATGGCATATTTTAACACAAACAAGGAAACATTTTGTGGTGACAAGCTTAATTAATTTGTTTTTGGTCAAGCTATACTCCTTTCCTAATTTAAAACAACAGCAATCAGAATACTTAAAATTGATTATGATATTTTACATTATTCAATACCCATTTTAAAATGCCAGCCATCTTAATCACTGAATCCTTTCTGTGCAACTGTAGCTGTGCTGAAAGATGTCATTTATAACAATGTGAATAGCCTTATAATATTCATTAAATATATTGTATATGTGGCCCTATAGTTTTATTTATGTTCAAGTTAATAACTACTATTTGAATCTAAGAGACAATACTATTTTGATTAAGTTGCCATGCCTACCAGCAATAAACTGATCATAAAGGAATTATACCATTCAAAATTAGTTTAAAATACATCAGAAAACAGAGAGTTAACAATGTTTGTCATCAGTTATTATAAGGATATAGGTTTCAGTGGAATTAATACAACCTCTCTCAAGTAATCATTGAATAAAAATAAGTTAAATAATTGTCCATACAATCATAGTCTTATTGGAAATATAAAAACTGCAATCTGATATGAATTGAGATAAATTTTCACAATAATTTAACCTCCCATTGCCTTCAACATAATTCCACTTCTATGCACCCAAGATTGTATATTCCATAATGATGAATATTGGTTTCCCTTTTCATTTGATTACTCTAATATAGATCCTTGCCTTGAAATGGTGTTTTCTAAAGCATTTTATTTTATTGTTTTAACTGGTTATCTCGTATTGTCTATGCTTATTTCATTTAAGTTGTAACCAGGATTATTAGATCATCAATTGAAAGTAATACCTATTTTTGCCATGAAGTAACAGTTAAAAACTTCAAAACTGGAAGAGGAAATATAGCAAAAACAGGCTTGTTGATTTATTCTTTGTTAGTTCAGTTTAATAGCACATATTAATTAACTGCTGTTCACAAAGTACTAAACTTGATGCCATAGAAGATACAGAGATAACATAGGAAATCAAACCCTTTATCCTTTTTAAAATGTACTGAGAGAGAAGTAAGTGAGGTACATATATAGGTAATTGTAGTGAGGCATAAAGAGTGTACGGAGTATGACAGTTGGTGAGAAGCATAAGACTTATGGAACCATTTTTATATGCAAGACACTGTGCTATGTATTTTGAGTATTTTACTCCTTTAATTCTTACAACAATCCTAAGAGGAATTATCCTCATTTTGCAAGTGATAGAACTGAAGTTCAAAGAAGTTACTTGCTCAGGGTCACATCTTTAATAAGCCAGAACCAAAACCAAAATGAGGCATCTTTGACTGTTAAGCCCCTATTCTGTCAACTGGTATAGAGTATTATCTTTATTTAGAATTGAAGCTGACATTTTTTGACTGTTCATATCTAGAAAGAAGTAGCATCTAAGTTAGATTTTGGAAAGACAGATACTGTTCCATCAGTTATGTTGGAAAAGAAACAAGACTGTGAAGCAGATGGAATAGCTTGAACAAAAGTATGTAGGCAGGAACTATAAGAATTGTTCATCAACTGTCCTATAATATTGGACAGAAGGATACTGAGAAGTAAGGCTGAGAAATTATATTGGAATCTAGAAATGGAAGATCTTAATTTCCACAGAGAGGAGTCAAAAGATGCAGCCTCCTGTAAGAGAGTAGGAGAGGATACAATCCAAGACAGGTGAAAAGGAGAGGTGATTTTTTAATCTGAGGCCAGAGAGGGAGCATGTGTCCATTAGTAAAGTTTTATTAGAACACAGCCACATTCATTCATCTGCATTTTATTATGGCTGTTTATGTACTGAAAGATCAGAGTTGAGTAGTTTATAACAGAGACGCTATCTTTGTTGGCACTCTTGTTGCTTGCACTTGTTCTACACACTGCGTATCTCAGTATTATAACTTGACAATGTATTGAGTGAGACATGTATTGTTAAACTGCAGTACATATTTTTTATTATAAGTGCAGACATGCCTCCAGTACTCTTGCCTGGAAAATCCCATGGACGGAGGAGCCTGGTGGGCTGCAGTCAGTGGGGTCGCTAAGAGTCGGACATGACTGAACAACTTCTCTTTCACTTTTCTCTTTCATGCATTGGAGAAGGAAATGGCAATCCACTCCAGTGTTCTTGCCTGGAGAATCCCAGGGATGGCGAAGCCTGGAGGGCTGCCGTCTATGGAGTCGCACGGAGTTGGACATGACTGAAGCGACTTAGCAGCAGCAGCAGCAGCAGCAGCAGCAGCAGCAGCAATGATACCTCAGGGTCCAAGTTTTAAATGATAATATTTTGCTTCCACTTTAAATTAAGGGAAATTGTGATCCTTTAAGGAGACAAATATGGGAATGAGCCCTGAGGCAACTCAAGTTCTGAAAACAAAGGCTACTACTCCAGGAATGCTCAAAATTCTCAAAGCCAGGCTTCTGCAATACGTGAACTGTGAACTTCCAGTTGTTCAAGCTGGTTTTTGAAAAGGCAGAGGAACCAAAGATCAAATTGCCAACATCCTCTGGATCATGGAAAAAGCAAGAGAGTTCCAGAAAAACATCTATTTTTGCTTTATTGATCATGCCAAAGCCTTTGACTATGTGGATCACAATAAACTTTGGAAAATTCTGAGAGAGATGGGAATACCAGACCACCTGACCTGCCTCTTGAGAAATCTGTATGCAAGTCAGGAAGCAACGATTAGAACTGGACATGGAACAACAGACTGGTTCCAATTAGGAAACAGAGTATGTCAAGGCTGTATATTTTCACCCTGCTTAGTTAACTTATATGCAGAGTACATCATGAGAAACACTGGGCTTGAAGAAGCACAAGCTGGAATCAAGATTGCCGGGAGAAATATCAATAACATCAGATATGCAGATGACACCACCCTTATGGCAGAAAGTGAAAAGGAACTAACAAAGCCTCTTAATGAAAGTGAAAGAGAAGAGTGAAAAAGTTGGCTTAAAGCTCAACATTCAGAAAACGAAGATCATGGCATCCAGTCTGATCGCTTCATGGGAAATAGATGGGGAAACAGTAGAAATAGTGGCAAACTTCATTTTGGGGGGGCTTTAAAATCACGGCAGATGGTGACTGCAGCCATGAAATTAAGATGCTTACTCCTTGGAAGAAAAGTTGTAACCATCCTAGATAGCATATTGAAAAGCAGAGACATTACTTTGCCAACAAAGGTCCGTCCAGTCAAGGCTATGGTTTTTCCAGTGGTCATGTATGGATGTGAGAGTTTGACTGTGAAGAAAGCTGAGCACTGAAGAACTGACGCTTTTGAACTGTGATGTTCGAGAAGACTCTTGAGAGTCCCTTGAACTGCAAGGAGATCCAACCAGTCCATTCAGAAGGAGATCAGCCCTGGGATTTCTTTGGAGGTAATGATTCTAAAGCTGAAACTCCAATACTTTGGCCACCTCATGCGAAGAGTTGACTCATTGGAAAAGACTCTGATGCTAGAAGGGATTGGGGGCAGGAGGAAAAGGGGACGACAGAGTATGAGATGACTGGCTGGCATCACTGACTCGATGGAGGTGATTCTGAGTGAACTCTGTGAGTTGGTGATGGACAGGGAGGCCTGGTGTGCTGCGATTCATGGGGTTGCAAAAAGTTGGACGTGACTAAGTGGCTGAACTGAACTGAACTGAACGCCAAGATAGCTGAGGTGTATATTCAAGGAATGATTTCAATGAGCCCAGACTCTTGTGCCTTCTCTTACATAGAAAAACACTAAATTCCTTAACCTTGGATTTCAAGTTTTCTTTAGTAATATTTTTTTGAGCTTCCAGACTATCTGCCCTTTGTTGCAAAACTCCTGTACATTCTACCTCCCCATCTCGAATCCTTAGTGCAAGTCTCTCAGGGTTATTTGAGACGTTGCCACCTAGATTTAAAGTCCTAAAAGTTCCCACTGAATAAAACATGACTCTCAACTTTTATACTACAAGTTTTTTATTTTTAAGTGCTAAGTGGTAAGAACCAGTTTTCAAATGTTGCCAAATTAGCAATATTACACCATGTAATGCTAAATTCCATCCTTCAAACTAGAGGTTGTATCACCACTGACTTTGGGCCAATGAGAGGCCACTTGAGGCAAGAAACTTCAGGTTCCTATAATTCCTTTTATCTAGCTGGAAGGATAATTTTTTAATTGATCTTAACCAGGAAATTTAGTTATACTCTTAATTATTTTACTCAGGCTAGTTCTTACTTTGAGACCTTTTTTTTTTTTTTCCATAGAGAGTCTAGAAAAGACACATATTAGAGCAGACAATTATCAATTGTTAGATATGAGCAGAGAAAGGGGGGCAAGTTTCATCCTCTTCCATATAATCTTTATTTAGTACATAACTCAGCAAACATTGTCTATGAAGGACCAGGTAGTTAATATTTTAGGTTTTGTTGGCTCTAGAATTGATGCTTTTGAACTGTGGTGTTGGAGAAGACTCTTGAGAGTCCCTTGGACTGCAAGGAGATCCAACCAGTCCATTCTGAAGGAGATCAGCCTTGGGATTTCTTTGGAAGGAATGATGCTGAAGCTGAAACTCCAGTACTTTGGCCACCTCATGCAAAGAGTTGACTCATTGGAAAAGACTCTGATGCTGGGAGGGATTGGGGGCAAGAGGAGAAGGGGACAACAGAGGATGAGATGGCTGGATGGCATCATTGACTTGATGGATGTGAATCTGAGTGAACTCAGGGAGTTGGTGATGGACAGGGAAGCTGGGTGTGCTGCAATTCATGTGGCCGCAAAGAGTCGGACATGACTGAGTGACTGAACTGAACTGAATTGAAGGGTCTTTCTATCACTGCATCTCAAGCTTGCCATTGTGTTATGAAAACAGCTACCACAAAATGTGACCAAAGTGAGCATTTTCCAATAATACTTTATTTATAGAAACATATACAAACTAAGTTTTGGTTGATAGGCTGCACTTTTGATCTTCTGTTTTAATAAGTTACTCTAGTCTCTTACATTTCCTGAATTGGCAGGTAGATTCTTTACCATCAGCACCACCTGGGAAGCTCCTTAAAGTGATATCTACTATCTTAAATAGGAATGTAGAAAATGACAAAATGGCAACTTTAGATGTATCCCTTTGTGTGTGAATTAGTCTATGTCTGCTCTTGCTACATGCCACAGTCTTTTCCCTGACACCTGGCATATTTGTGGTTGTTGCTGTTTTATATAGACATTTAAATTTGCAATATCTGGCATAGTTTTCCAGCTGATCTCCATCCCAGACTGTCCAAATTCTCTTCATTCTGTGTTTCATCCACACCAAAATTCCTTTAGTTTTTCTGATATGGTTTGCAAACTTCATTGCTCCTGTCTTTAAACAATCCACTATCCAATTTGTTTTTCTAGTTGAGTTCTACTGTTTGTATCTCAGCACAATCTCCAGACCTCAGAAACAGGTCTCTGGTAAGCCAGAGACCATACATGATAGCAATATTGAATTATTGATACAGCTAATTAACATTTACATCCTCTTACTAAGGACCAGACAGTGTTCTCAATACTGTATTTACATGAACTGATTTTATCTTAGATAATTCCTTAAGCACTGGGCAGTATTATCCTCATTTTTCAAGAGTTGAGGATAAAAAAATAACATATAAAGTTATTTTCCCAAGTATTGTAGTTGGTGGTTCATATCTTGAACTAGAGGTCTGACTCTTGGATTCATGAATTTTTCCCTACTGGTTTTTCATCACCGTCATCAACTTTACTTTCAGCATCAGCAATGTCAGTAGCACACTTTGTTTAAAAAAAAAAAGCTCAAATGATAACAGTAACTAAAATAACTAACATAAATCAAGAGCTTACATTGTTAAGGGCCCTATGTTAAATATATTCTATGAATAATTTAACCTCATCTTCACAAGAATACTTCAGAAATGGGTTTCTAGTAAAGGGAAAGAGTAATGATTCTTTGGTGTCTTAATAATTCCCATTATTTTTTCTCAAATTCATATTGTTATAGGAAAATAAAAAACCTGATATCTGTTTTTGGTTTTTTTGTTTCCTGAAATATAGTGATTGTTTTGTTTTCAATTCACATTAGCCATTAGGATTAATGTCACATGTTATATATTACTCTCAGTAACTGTTGTTGTTGAGTCACCCAGTCATGTCCAACACTCTGTGACCCCGTGGACTGCAGCACACCAGACCTCCCTGTCCCTCACCATCTCCTGAAATCTTCCCAAGTTCAAGTCAATTATATCAGTGGTGACATCCAACCATCTCATCCTCTGATGCCCTCTTCTCCTTCTGCCCTCAATGTTTCCCAGTATCAGGGACTTTTACAGTGAGTCGGATGTTCACATCAAGTGACCAAAATACTGGAGCTTCAGCTTCAGGATTAGTCCTTCCAGTGAGTATTCAGGGCTGATCTCCCTTATGATTGACTGGTTGGTTCTCCTTTCTGTCCAAGGGAATTTCAGGAGTCTTCTCCAGCACCAAAGTTCGAAGGCATCAATTCTTTGCTTCCTGTCTTCTTTACGGTCCAGCTCTCACAGCCGTATGTTACCATTGGGAAGACCATACCCTTGACAATACAAACTTTGTAGCCAGAGTAGTGTCTCTGCTTTTCAACACACTGTCTAGGTTTGTCATAGCTTTGCTGCCAAGAAGCAATTGTCTACAGATTTCATGACTGCAGTCACCATCCACAGTGATTTTAGAGTCTAAGAAGAGGAAGCCTGTCACTACTTCCACCTTTTCCACTTCTGTTTGCCATGCAATAGTAGCACTGGATACCATAATCTTAGTGTTTTGTTTTTTGTTTTAATATTTAGTTTTAAGCCAGCTTTCACTCTCCTTCTTCACTCTCATTAAGAGGCACTTTATTTATTTATTTATTTTTCCCGTGGCGGATTCATGTTGATGTGTGGCAAAACTAATACAATATTGTAAAGTAAAATAATACTAATAATAAACAAATAAATAAAAAAGAGACACTTTAGTTCCTCTTTGCTTTCTGCCATTAGAATGGTATCATCCACATATTTGAGGTTGTTGAGGTTTCTCCCACCTATCTTAATTCCAGCTTGTAATTAATCCAGCCTGGCATTTCTCATGATGTGCTCAGCATAAAAGTTAAGAAAGCAGGGTAACAGCAGAAAAATTTCCACCTGGTGGCTCAGATGGCAAAGAATCTGCCCACAATGCAGGAGATCTGGGTTCAGTCCCTGAGTTGAGAAGATACTCTGGAGAAGGGAATGACAAACCACTCCAGTATTCTTGTCTGGAGACTCCCATGGGCACAGGAGCCTGGCAGGCTACAGTCCATGTAGTGGCATAAAGTCAGACACAACTGAACAACTAGCTAATTAAATAGCTATCTAATTTTACACATGGTAATGCATATGTTTCAGTGCTACTCAATAACTGTAGCATATATTTAATCTCAACTGATTCACAGTATCCTAAAAAAAAAATCTAGAACGTTGATAGTTATTATGTGTGTGCGTGTGTGTGTGTGTGAGTCACTCAGTTGTGTCCGACTCTGAGACCCCATGGACTGTAGCCCACCAATCCTGTGACCCCATGGACTGTAGCCCTCTGTCCAAGGGATTCTCCAGACAAGAGTATTGGAGTGGGTTGCCATTTTCAGCTCCAGGATAGTTATTATATTGTATGTCGTTAGAAAAGACCTTGATGGTGGGTAACATTGAAGGCAGGAGGAGAAGGGGACAACAGAGGATGACATGGTTGGATGGCATCACCAACTCAGTGGATGTGAATTTGAGCAAGCTCCGGGAGTTGGTGATGGACAGGGAAGCCTGGCATGCTGCAGTCCATGGGGTCTCAGAGAGTCAAACATGACTGAAAGACTGAACAACAATAATACAGTATAATATTTGAAACAGTATAAGGTCACTTGAAACTTGTTTTTGAGCTATATGAGCCATCTTGCATTCAGTTACTTAAAATAGCTCAGATCTGGAAAGAGATGTGTACATGAACAGGAAAACATATATCAACAGTAAAATGATTTACTAAATGTGTACTTTCTTACAATCCAATCATGCTCAGCAATGAAAAGAATAAACTATAGTGAAGACCATAGTGATATTCATAAATTTCAGGAGCCGTATATATGCGGCAGGGGAAAAGCCTGGAATAAAATGTATATTTTCTTTGTATGAAGTTCCAGGAATTGCAACACTGATTTATTCTGAAAGAAATCAATGCTCAGCAATGAAAAGAATAAACTATAGTGAAGACCATAGTGATATTCATAAATTTCAGGAGCCGTATATATGCGGCAGGGGAAAAGCCTGGAATAAAATGTATATTTTCTTTGTATGAAGTTCCAGGAATTGCAACACTGATTTATTCTGAAAGAAATCAGAAATTGAAACGAGTAGTTTCTGAGTAGGGATTAATGAGGAAAAGAACTAAAAAAGAGATGAGAAGGGGTTTCTATAACTTACTTTACGTGTTGGTTAGATCAGTGGTTCTATAACTTAATTTAATGGTTGTTTATATCTATATTGATGATCATCAAAAATCATTGTCCATCTTAATTCTGTAGTTTGCTGCGTGTCAATTATAGTTTAAAAAGTGAAAGTGTTTTCACCATTCTCCTCCAGTTACTACTTCATTTCCTGACCTACCTGTAGCCAAACCCCAAGAAGAATTTTCTAAAAAAATACTATGCCCATCCATTAGAGAATGAATATTATTTCTCATTCACTAGAGAATGAATATCACTTCTCATTTATTAGAGAATGCAGTGAGCTCTCAAACTGTCTGATTTTGTATTGCAAAATCTTCATCTCATGTGACTCTTCATCAGCATTATNAAGCACTAACAGTATACAGACAAGTGAAAATGTAGTTTCAGTCATTGTTCATAGTTTTAGATGATGAATAAAAATAATGCATGCTTTCAAACATGGTTACAAAAATATATAAATATTCCTGTATCTTCTTATTCCTGATACAGAAACTGTTTGTATAGACCCACCTAATTCTAAATTAATGGAATGATCAGCTTCTGTTTTTTATTTTTATTTTTTCTTTAACAAATGCAATATACTATACAATTTAATATACTTGTAGTTCTCATGATAACCAGAAGTCAGTTCAGATGAAAGTAAAATTTTAAAATATCATGGTGATATGTGAAGCAAAATAATTGCTGCTCAATAATGCAGAAAACAATGTCTATTGGGAGCATAAACTTTAGACTAACACCTGAAGCACATTTGTTCACCCTCAAATTTGTTAGCACATTTTGCATGTTATGCCATGGTTAAATAGCATTAAGTAAATTGCTAGGCTCCAAAATGTAAAAATAGATTTAATTTACACCTGTGTTACATGCCCTGTAGGTTTGCTTCTGTTTAGTAAGGTTGAGAACATGGAACTACGCATTTATCCAGTAGCACCAATTTTTATAAATTCAAATCACATAGGAAAAAAAAAGGATACATTTTTCTGAAATATAATTAAAAGTTTATAAAAATACATTCAAGGCCTTTTTTTTTAACTTTGATATATATTTTGTTTTTGTTTGTTGCATAGAGTTACAGTTTTTTGTGTAACAAGTATCATGAAAAATAAATTGTGAATCAAATGTATTGAAATTGTAAAACTGTAAAAATGTATTGAAATTATAAATAATGTCAAGCTATGTAGTTAAGAAAAATAAAACTTCTGTTATATCTGTGAAATGTTATTTTGCAGGGTGAAAATTAACAATTGCTTGTCTTTTTTTTCAGTTGCACTAACATTAATCTATGGAAAGATTTGACAAACACTTAAGTGCTCATTCCACTACTTCCATACTCATACATTTGTATTTTCATGAAGTGAGCTGCTCCTACTGCTAAGTCACTTCAGTCGTGTCCGA
>SJYX01024027.1:31377-41880 GCA_006410675.1 Oreotragus oreotragus
AATATTTTTAGCACAAAAATAAAAATATCACTCATAATTCTTATAACTTTATGAATCCTTACTTTGTAAAAAAATAAATATACATGAATGAATGAATAATATATTTCTAAATCTTCCCTGTGTATACCAGATTTCTCATTTCTGGTCTTGTTCCAGTGTTTTATCTTAAGAGCTGAACCAGTAAGCTGCTAAATGCCATACAATAAATGCATGAGGAAAATGAAGTAAGAGATGTGTAAATAATTCAGAGTCACAAAAGTACTGAATGTCAGATAATTCTTCAGATATGACTGACTTAAACTCTTTGCTCTTTGAAAACTACACTGTGTTATCTTCATGTTCAGGAAAAAAAATAACCTCTTGTGGCCATTAAAAAATCCACCATAATTTTAATTACTGTCAAATTAGATGATTTGTTATAAAAATCCTAAGTGTCATGGTTGAAGTCAATCTTAGTTTCTAGACTGCTCTATGTAAGACAGACATTTTCCTATGAGTAAGCAATGACTCCTGAAAGAACCTAAAAGTAAAATTCTCACAGATAAAGACTATAAAAATTAACTGATTTCACACTACATTAAAAAAGTCATATAGATTATTATATATACTCCAACGTTATGACAAAACAAAAATTGTTGAAAATATCAAATATATTCAATCATTGATAATTCTTTAAATTTAAGTCTAAAAAAGTAAATTTACATCTAAGAAAGATGAAATTCTGTAACATTTTTTGGACTCTGCTAAGTAAAGTTAACCATAAAACTGAGCTAATAGAAAATTATATCCAATTATATGATAAGTGTTGATCTGAAATGGTTGCTAAACAAAATAATCATATAACCAGTTTCACCACTGATTGACATTCATTTAATAATCTATTCACTGTTGTGACAAATATGTATAAAGTATGTGTAATTTTTGTGTTAACCAATGAAGATAATGGAGAAAGAACTCTAGGTCAATTAGCCCTACAGTTACCTGTTAACCAAAACAATATGCATTATAGTTAATTATTTATAGGTCCAATATAATTTAATAGGTGAAAATTTATTTCAGTGCATTTTATCTAATAATCCTACTTATGACTAAGTTATTAAAATCAAAAACAGGAAGAAAAAATTCTGATAGTTCTTGGTTTTAAAATGAAATAAAAGTGACATTAAACCAGTAGAGCTTATGAGTTAAGTGATTTGCTCATATTTGTAAGTTTTTCAATTATTTTCACTAATTATGGTAGGTTGGAGAAGAAAATGGCAACCCACTCCAGTGTTCTTGCCTGGAGAATACCAGGGACAGGGGAGTCTGGTGGGCTGCCGTCTATGGGGTCACACAGAGTCAGACACGACTGAAGTGACTTAGCAGTAGCAGCAGCATGATAGGTTGAGTGAATAATATGTTTTTATTTTTATTGCTAATTTTTATGATAAAAATATCTTCTGAAGTCTATTTTTTTATTGCTTTAAAAAGTCCACTTAACACAGTTGCAAAAAACATCAGATTGTATATAAAGATTCTGCAAACAAATTTTCTACATATGAAAGTCATATAAAAGTAAAAGTGAGCCCCCCAACACATATATTCAACTCCTAAGTTACCTCTTCAAAAGCAAAGGATGAAGCACTATTAACTTTGTCACTTAAATCAATTGACAAACCAGTTTTAAATTAAAATACCTCCATATATATCACTGGCTTCCCTGGTGGTTTAGTGGTAAAATATCTACTGGCAATGCAGAAGCTGCAGGGAGATGTGGGTTCGATCCCTCAGTTAGAAAGATCCCCTGGAGAAGGGCATGGCAACCTACTCCAGTATTATATATCACTATTCTTTTAATAGGTCTTATTACTGTAAGTGTTCACTTTCCTAGATTTCACACTTTTATGATTTCAATAGCATCATTTGCTTTTATCACTGAAATCAAATCTACAAAACTTGGTGCTCTGTGACAAGCTAAAAGGGTGGGATGGAATGGGAAGTGGGAGGAAGGTTCAAAAGGGAGGGGATATATGTAAACCTATGGCTGATTCATGTTGATGTGTGGCAGAAATCATCACATTGTATAACAATCATCCTTCAATTAAAAATAAAGAAAGTTTTAAAAGCATACATAATATATTGAAGACAATGACAAAACAAAAGAGACACTGCTATCAATTTAATAAATATAATTATTTGTTCTGCTATTATCTTTGTGACTGCTCTGTAAAAGTTGAACTTTAGCTAGGACAAACAGTGTAATTACACCAAACTTAAATGTACCTGTGAAAGTTTATTCCAGCTGCTTGGAAAAACAGGTTATGGCTGCTGCTGTTGCTTTTGCAACTGCTGACCATTCCCTTGAGATCTTCAAGTGGTAGTTGTTATTGTGCAAACATTAATTCAGAGAAAATAAGAATTATATAAAACATTTATTTTACATCTAAGCTATATTTTTTAAACATATGTCATATATGTGTGTGTGTGTATGTGTGTGTGTACATGTGCATGTACACACATATATATCTAATTTTTAAAGAGTTTTTTTTAACCTCCTTGAATAGCATCAAACTAACAAGGCATAATCAGAATTCCTGGACTGTCTGTAGCGAGTTCTCAAGTGGAGTACCTTCAGTTGTTCAGTTGGTTTTGAATAAATTTTTAGCATCCTTGAGATGATTGAAAAAAGTCTTGAAAGGCAATGGCTATTATATTTTAATATTTTCCCAAATATAAGTGAAAGAGTAAAGAGGTATGTGATCTTTAAGTCCTCTGGTGTTTGGTACTTATCTTTTGCCACTGTTCCTGTTTTCAAACAAAGTTGAGTTTGCATTGTCAGATCCTTGGAGAAAAGCAGGAGAAGAGAGTGAGAAGGGCTGTGAGAGTGACAAGAAAAGTTTTGGAGAAGGCCTGGAACCTGGGATCCTTTGCTGCAGTGTTGCAGAGTTTGCTCTTGGACACACACTCTTCTAGCTACAAAATATGAAGAAACTATAAAGTGAAAGTGAAAGTCGCTCAAAGTCGCTCAGTCGTCTCCGACTGTTTGCGACCTCATGGACTGTATAATCCAGGCCAGAATACTGGAGTGGGTAGCCTTTCCCTTCTCCAGGGGATCTTCCCAACCCAGGAATGGAACTGGGGTCTCCCGCATTGCAGGTGGATTCTTTACTAGCTGAGCCATAAGGGAGGAAACTATATGGGGCTAAAAATAGCTGTGCATGTGCAATTGAAGCAAATTCTAGACCAAAAGATACAAATAAGACAAAAAACCCAACTGCCCTTTCTGAAGAGCTGGAACAAAAACTGGGTGCTGGGAACAAAAGCAGGATACTTCACATGCCCGCTGCACTCAACACCACAACCAGAAGTGCAAACCATTTAAGCCACCCCTCCAGCCAGATCCCTCGACACACTCCTACCCTCACCCCATATACGGAATAAGCTCACACCTCCACACTCCCACCCCACACACACACCCCTGCTCCTTCCTGCAGCTAGCTCAGGGATACCAAAAAGCCTTGCTTGAGTTTCTTATCTGGCTTCTATTGATTGAAGAAAGTCAGTATTATTATCATTCCCAGAAAAAGCATATTATTGTAGAAGATCCTCTTATTTTTGAATCATACTGATGATTCTGAAGTCAACATGAGTCGTTACTGAAAGTATTTGTAGTGAAGATTTATTTAAAATGGAAATAAGGAATGTGGAAAAAAAAAGGCATAGATAAAAGGGAATTAGAAAATGTAATTGCTTCTTGTCTGTTTCATTTAGGCAAAAATTATGTTGGAATATAACCACTCTATAATAATAATATTTTACTTTATATTTCATTTATCTATTGATATACAAAAGCATATACTTATATTATTTGCTACTTAAACTGTGATCAGCAGAATAGAATCACTGGAACCATTATTGAATTGAAAATTAAAAACAAAAAAATTTTTCTTCTCCTTATAAACAGGACCAGAATTTGCCTTGTAACAGGATCCCATATGCACATTACTAGTTGAGAAATACTTTCCATAGACTTTAAGGGGCATATCATTGAATAAATGTGAAGTTGCACTCTAAAATTAACAATGTGGTTGTTTATACTATTGTTTTTATAACATACGTGGGTTAAATGATATGTTGTACCTATACAAGTAAACAAAAGCGCATCAATCCCATGGTACTAGGGACACAGTTATAATCCATACCTTTATCAATTATAGATGCAATTAAAATTATTTTAATAATAAAAATGGAACCATTTTTATAACCAATTATTATCTCAGTATATGTTACTGGCCTACATTCAAATCTGAATACAGATTATGTAACAAAATAACATATACACATAGCAAAGATAATCATGGCTAACACACAAAAAATTGATAGTAGAGAAAATATAACACATTTTGTTCATGCAAGAAGTTAAATATATGTGATTAATACTCAAAGGCATTTTTCATCAAGTTCTTCTGACTCATTTGCCCTTGGGGTCCAAATCCATGTTGACCACAGGAATAAGTCAAACTTCACTCAGGCAAGGTGAGTGATTTATAGTTTTCATTCTGAAATGTAATACCTGAAAATGATTGCATTGTCACAGTAAACCATTCTCAGACCATCCCTCTTATCGAGTGCCATATACCAATTGTTTATTTTACAACAAAAGCCATTTAAAGTTTTGACTCAACTAATAACAGTTCTCTGAAACAGTGAATCTGGGAAGGACTGTCCTTAGTTTTTACAGTGGAAACTATTAAGATTTGAGAGAATGTCCTTATTTTAAAGCACCACTTCTACTCTTGTAACCATATAGCTATTATTATTTTAGTGACTAGAATGCAAATGGACGAAATGTTAAGCCCCCATTCTCTCATGTTCTCCTCTCAGTAGAAATGAGTAAATCCACACAGATATAATGCTAGTGATCCCTTCCCCACTGGAGTGTAGTTCATACACTTTCTACCTGAACATTCCTATAGAAATGCAGATTGCTCTGACTTTGTATAAAGACAGGAGTGAAGTTTGAAAACACTGTAATAATTTTCCAGCAAATATACTTCAGAAAGTACATAGTTCTTTTGAACTCCTATTGAGTTCAAATTGTATTTATATTTTTAATGATAACACAGTCACTACCTTCCATCACAGCTGCTATCTTTCTCTACTTTTATTTTTATCAGTTTCAATCACATAATTAACAAATTTTAAGCCACAGTTTATCAATTTAATATTTTAGTAAAAGTTCTCAAAAAGTTGTTTTTACTTTCTATTTTAAATCTTTATTGGAGTATTTATTTCAAACTTTGGCATATTTGCTCACTTGTTAAACCACAGGGATAGGAGTTAGCATTTATTCCTCTTCTTTCTTCCCCTCTTACTCCTTCCATCTACTACATCAACAATACATACATCTCTTTTATATCATGAACATGCTCACATTTTCTCTGTCTTTATATTTACCCTTCCACAAATTATCATTGAAAATCATCTAGGCCATGCAGTAGCTTTCTTATCATTCTCCTGTCTTTCATGTTATTCACATCAACATTCAAAAGTATAAATTATATATATATATGTATAAACACACACACACACACATATATATAAACATATATATATAACCAAATCAAACTGTCCATTGCAATGGATTGAAACGCATAATAAAATCCAAACTCTCCAACTTAGTGTGTTAGATCTAATATATCTTTGCCCAAGATTTCATCTCTGAAAACATCTCTGATCTTCCTCTTTATACATAACTCACTAAACCATAGCTTGATAAACCATCCTGCCACAGTGGCTTTCTTCCTGGTCCTTGATTGTACTGAATATTTTTGTCTCTTCAGGGCCTTCATCCTATTTCTCCTACATGAGAAGTTATTGTGTTTAAAAGCTAATTCCTTTTAACAATCACTTAAATGTCATTTTCTCCAGTCAGTCTCCCCTGACCTTCCAACATGGCAGTTGGTTGTCTTTTATATCTATCTGTTGATTCCACTTATCACAGCAACTGTAATAATTGGTGTGTTCTTACTTATCCAGTTATTTGATTTATGTAGTGACTATCTTTGTAAACTGGACAGCAATATCCAAGAGAAGTGTGATTTCTTCTATTTTATACATGGTTATATCCTAAAAATATTTTGATGGGACTGTTACCAGATAGGGAGAGTCAAAGAGGACCCTTCCTCAAGGCCTCGATTCTTGATAAGGACACAGAGAAGAATCTGAGATTGTAACCATGGCAAAAACAAGTTTACTTAAGAAAGGGTAGAAATAACACCTCAAGGGAGAGGTGGGCCAAGCGCCAAGAGAGGCCCTGGCAACAGAATGATGAGGTGCAGGCAGTTTTCAAGACAAGGCTTTTATGTATTCATCCAGGTAGGCGTGGACTGACAGTTTTGATTGACGGTTGCAAGTTACATAACAGGCTCTCTTGCTCATGTCTTTCCCATGATTTAGTCTATTATAATTAGATATCCGTATGTATAGAATATTTGTGAACAGTTAATGGGCTCCCAGCTGCCTAAGGTCACTTGAGAACACAGCTGTGAATCAAGGATACATGTGCCAGAGTTGAGCAAGTCTGTGTGGTTAGTTTCTATCCACTGTGCTTCTAGGGCACCTGCATCTGAGTTGGAAAAAAATCTGGTTATTTTTTAGCATACAGGTGAACTCTCCTGGGCCACTCAGCTTGAATCTTTTCAAGTTAGGCCACCCCAGGTTGCTCAAGCCTAGCTTCCTACCTAACAGAGACACATCACATACTTAGTGCACTATAGAGATTAACCAAATAAGTGAATAGGCCATATTTAGTATTTGAGCCACATTTGCTGTTATTATGACTTGGATATTGAATGAACAGATGGAGATTTTAGCCAGATGTGGGAAGCTATCAAACTCAGAATTATCCAAACTAAGATAAATCGATCTCTATCTGATATGTTTTCTTCATAGAATCAATATTCAAGTGATATTACAACTAATCTCTTTTTTCTGATAAAACTATAATTATCCTTCTCATAATAATGAGAAAGTCTATCTCAGCCATGCTATTTTGGGTCCTTTTTTAGAAATGTAGAAGGAAGAAATAGCTAGATAATTTGAGAATTTCCTGAGACTTTATCATGGTCAATTTTGTACTTTCTCTGTGGCAGTTTCCTTCCAAATAATATACATTGAAAACTTTGGTAGGTGTAAAAGCTGTCTGTCATAAGAGTCTTCTCAAATGAATTCAGGTTCAAAATCTATACTAGGTGGTAGGGAAATTTTCCCAGTACAGTGATGGACAGGGAAGCCTGGCATTCTGCAGTCCATGGGACTGCAAAGACTTGGACACGACTCAGTGACTGAACTGAACTGAACACAAAAGCTATTTGTAACCCCTAAATCTACCCAAACACCTAGGCATAGCCACATTTTTAGGTAACAAAGAAGAAATAAATAAATACCTTATTACTTTACCTTCCTACGGCAGAATAAAACAATCACACACACACACACATATTTATACTCATATAGGCTTCTTAGCACTTCACTGTAGCTCAAATAATAAAGAATCTACCTGTGATAGAGGAGACCAGGGTTCAATCTCTGTGTCAGGAAGATCCTCCGGACAAGGGAATGGCAGTTCAAATCCAGTATTCTTGGCATGTAGAATTTCATGGACAGAGAAGCCTGGCAGGCTACAGTTCTTCGGGTCACAGAGTTGGACATGACTGAGTGACTAGCACACACACATGGGCTTCTCTGGTTGATCAGATAGTAAAGAATCCACCTGTAGTTCAGGAGACCAAGGTTCAATCCCCTGTTCAGGAAGATCTCCTGGAGAAGCGAATGGCAACCCACTCCAGTATTCTCGCCTAGAGAATCCCATGGACAGAAGACTCTGGTGGGCTGTAGCCCATTGGGTCGCAAAGAGCTGGACACGACTGAGCAACTGAGCAAACACATAGATATGTATACACACACACACACACACATAAAACCTAGTTCAAATGTCTGGATGTAATATCCAATCCAATTTAGTTAATAAAACATAAAATTCTTAGTTTTGTCCATTAATAATACTTTTAACTTCTTATCCTTCATTATAAAAATGTTAATATTCCAGACATTTTGCATGAATATTTATCATTTTATTTTTCATGATTAATACATTTATGATTTTTGCTTAAAGAGTGAAAACTGTGATCTATATAGTTTTATCTCCAACGGACTATTTAAAGTATGCTAATATGAATTGCAAAATAGCCAAGTTTTATTGCAGTTGCAGCTACATCTGCAGAAGAGGTTAGTGAAAAAGCAGTTAACTGATAAGTAGAGATCATCTAAAATACTGGGGACCATTTCTAACTACCACTCAAACTAGGAAGTAAATTCTATTCTACCCCAAAGCTAAAGAGGCTCAGAAGTGACATCAAGTTCTCACCAAAAATCCTTGCAGAAGAGGATAAAATAATTCTTCTAAGGAGCTGGAATATATATAAGTAGAAATCCACATGAGGGAAGGGGTCATCTGTGTCTACGAGGAGGACTGGTACTTGGCAGACATATAAATAACATTTGTTCAGTAAAGGTATGTGGATGCAACAAATGAAAAAAGGACAAATGCATGTCCTTCATTTATAGAAATCAGCACAACAGGAAAAAACAGCAGAAAATGTGAACTGTGAAGAAAGAAAATGCATGTGTGCTTTGCCTCACAATCCACTAGAACCTACTCACTGTGTTCTTTCTCCAGTGTAAGACCATGCTGTTCAGGAACTCTTATATGCTGTTTATTTGTCTTATATATTTCTACTTGCTACCACCTATTCAATTTTTTTTTTATTTTTCAGGTTTACTTTTCATTTTATAATTTCCTTCAAACAATTATTGATATAATTTATAAAGTTCATGATCTTACATGCCAGAGGCATAAAACATCAGAAAAAGAATTCAAAAATACATTTATGTAAGGACTTCTGCATTGTGAATCTATAATACAATAAGTTCCATAAAAGATTTTTATCTCTTTTAATATATACAGTATCTCAGTCATCTTGTGGATTTATGCATATATTTGTTGAAATTATATATGCATATCTAAAAAAATGCCTTACCCTGAGTGTTAAAGTTTAATGCCT
Organism: Oreotragus oreotragus; assembly: GCA_006410675.1. Classification (NCBI taxonomy): domain Eukaryota; kingdom Metazoa; phylum Chordata; class Mammalia; order Artiodactyla; family Bovidae; genus Oreotragus; species Oreotragus oreotragus. Next base: position 40,482 of record SJYX01024027.1, read on the forward strand.
TTTTAATACAGAAGTATTAATTATTCTGTGCTATCATGGTCAACAAAAGAGTCCGAAATGCAGTACTTGGATGCATTCTCAAAAACGATAGAATGATCTCTGTTCGTTTCCAAGGCAAACCATTCAATATCACAGTTATCCAAGTCTATGCCCCAACCAGTAATGATGAAGAAGCTGAAGTTGAACAGTTTTATGAAGACCTACAAGACCTTTTAGAACTAACACCCAAAAAAGATGTCCTTTTCATTATAGGGGACTGGAATGCTAAAGTAGGAAGTCAAGAAACACCTGGAGAAAGGCAAATTTGGCCTTGGAATGCAGAATGAAGCAGGGCAAAGACTAATAGAGTTTTGCCAAGAAAATGCACTGGTCATAGCAAACATCCTCTTCCAACAACACAGGAAAAGACTCTACACATGGACATCACCAGATGGTCAACACCGAAATCAGATTATATTATATGCAGCCAAAGATGGAGAAGCTCTATACAGTCAACAAAAACAAGACAAGGAGCTGACTGTGGCTCAGATCATGAACTCCTTATTACCAAATTCAGACTTAAATTGAAGAAAGTAGGGAAAACCGCTAGACCATTCAGGTATGACCTAAATCAAATCCCTTATGAGTATACAGTGGAAGTGAGAAATAGATTTTAGGGTCTAGATCTGATAGATAGAGTGCCTGATGAACTATGGAATGAGGTTTATGACATTGTACGAGAGACAAGGATCAAGACTATCCCCATGGAAAAGAAATGAAAAAAAAGCAAAATGGCAATCTGGGAAGGCCTTACAATTAGCTGTGAAAAGAAGAGAGGCGAAAAGCAAAGGAGAAAAGGAAAGATATAAGCATCTGAATGCAGAGTTCCAAATAATAGCAAGAAGAGATAAGAAAGCCTTCTTCAATGTTCAATGCAAAGAAATAGAGGAAAAGAACAGAATGGGAAAGACTAGAGATCTCTTCAAGAAAATTAGAGATACTAAGGGAAATTTTCATGCAAAGATGGGCTCGATAAAGGACATAAATGGTATGGACCTAACAGAAGCAGAAGATATTAAGAAGAGGTGGCAAGAATACACGGAAGAACTGTACAAAAGAGATCTTCACGACCCAGATAATCATGATGATGTGATCACTCATCTAGAGCCAGACATCTTGGAATGTGAAGTCAAGTGGGCCTTAGAAAGCATCACTACGAACAAAGCTAGTGGAGGTGACGGAATTCCAATTGAGCTATTTCAAATCATGAAAGATGATACTGTGAAAGTGCTGCAGTCAATATGCCAGCAAATTTGGAAAACTCAGCAGTGGCCACAGGACTGGAAAAGGTCAGTTTTCATTCCAATTCCAAAGAAAGACAATGCAAAAGAATGCTCAAACTACTGCACAATTGCACTTA
>SJYX01024027.1:46731-60915 GCA_006410675.1 Oreotragus oreotragus
CCTCTTGATGAAAGTGAAGGAGGAGAGTGAAAAAGTTGGCTTAAAGCTCAACATTCAGAAAACGAAGATCATGGCATCTGGTCCCATCACTTCATGGGAAATAGATGGGGAAACAGTGGAAACAGTGTCAGACTTTATTTTGGGGGGCTCCAAAATCACTGCATATGGTGACTGCAGCCATGAAATTAAAAGACGCTTACTTCTTGGAAGAAAAGTTATGACCAACCTAGATAGTGTATTCAAAAGCAGAGACACTACTTTGCCGACTAAGGTCCGTTTAGTCAAGGCTATGGTTTTTCCTGTGGTCATGTGTGGATGTGAGAGTTGGACGGTGAAGAAGGCTGAGCACCGAAGAATTGATGCTTTTGAACTGTGGTGTTGGAGAAGACTCTTGAGAGTCCCTTGGACTGCACGGAGATCCAACCAGTCCATTCTGAAGGAGATCAACCCTGGGATTTCTTTGGAAGGAATGATGCTAAAGCTGAAACTCCAGTACTTTGGCCACCTCATGCGAAGAGTTGACTCATTGCAAAAGACTCTGATGCTGGGAGGGATTGGGGGCAGGAGGAGAAGGGGACGACCAAGGATGAGATGGCTGGATGGCATCACGGACTCGATGGACGTGAGTCTGACTAAACTCTGAGAGGTGGTAATGAACAGGGAGGCCTGGCGTGCTGTGCTTCATGGGATTGCAGAGTCGGACACGACTGAGCGACTGAACTGAACTGAACTGAACTCAATTATTCTGTTAATCACTTGGAAGGAAGATGCAACATAACTGATCAAAAGTAATATAAATAAGAAGCTTTAAGAGAAAGTAAAACACTGGTTTAAACTGTGTCCAAAGCCAAAACTAATATAGCCTGTTATTTATGTTTTAGTAATTTCCTTTCATCTATTCAAAGAGACATGCATTATTTTTTATCTGAAAGACCTCTTTGGAACTCTGTGAATCACTGTCTATCCTTATTAAATCTATTTTCACTTAGTGTTTTATCTAACTCTTAGAGAAATTGATGGGCATGGTTAATAACTGAATAACTGCATTTTTGTGGATATATTAGATTTAGTAAGCAGAGGTCAAGATTGTTTAGTAAGCAATAGAAACAAAGAGAGAAAGCATCAACAATTCAAGGTGAAGGGAGATTGTGAAGGCTGACAAATTTCCTTGACATTAAATGCTGAAATGACAGAGTTAAATTACTGAAAATAGCACATTTGTATACATACAGTATTGATTCATATAATTTTATTCTTAATAAAACTAGTCAAATTATATATTCATAATAAACTTAATTTTAGAACAGTTGGGGATTTACAAAATTATTGAGAATATAGTAGAGAAAGATTCTGTATACCCTACACTGTTTGTCTTATTAGGAATATCTTATATTAGCATACTCTATTTGTCATAATTAATGAACCAATATTGATATACTGTTTTAAATTAAAGACTACATTCAGAATTTTATAATTTTTCCCTAAAGTTCTAATTTTTGTTTCAAGATCTCATCCAGGACACCATATCATATTTAGTTACCAGGTTTCCTTAGACTACTCTTCGCTCTGACAACTTCTGGGACATTCATTGTATCTTATGACATTGAGAGTTTTGATAAATATTGGCCAAATATTTTGCAGAATGCCTCTCAGTTGGGATTTGTCTTCTTTTTGTCTTGTTATTAGACTGTAGCAATGGTTTTGGAAGGAAGGCCAGGGAAGTAAAGTGTAATTCTTATTATATCATATTGAGTACATACTATAAATATTTTCACCTTTGATGTTTATTTTGATCACCTGAGGTAGTGTTTGTCAAATTTCTGTACTGTCAAGTTACTCAGTCCTCTTTCCATATAATATTAATACCTTTTACAAGTAAGTCAGTGCAGCCTTCACTTAAGGAATAGGGAGTTATGCTTCATCTCTATAAAGACAGAATATCTACATTCATGTTTGGAATTTGCTTGCACAGAAGATATGTCTAATTATTCCATTTATTTTTTTTTTCTTGATTTATTTGTAATGGTATGGGCTTCTGTTAAATTATCTTGAATCTCTGGTCTGACTATTCCAGCATCTCTGCTACCCCTGATGCTGATGCTTGCTCTCTCTCTCCAAATTGTGTTTTGTTTTGTGGGATGCCTTTTAAATTTTTTTTTTTTCTTGATGGATCGACATGGTGTACTAGATAAAAGAAACTGTTATAAAACGGCCTTCAGTTCAGGTCAGTTGCTCAGGCATGTCCAACTCTTTGTGACCCCATGGACTGCGGCACGCCAGGTTTACCTGACCACCAACTCCTGTAGCTTACTCAAACTCATGTCCATTGAGTAGGTGATGACATCCAACCATAACCTCTATCATCCCGTGCCTCTTCTGCCTTCACTCTTTCCCAGCATCAGGGTCTTTTGCAATGAGTCTGTTCTTTGCATCAGGTAGCTAAAGTATGGAGTTTCAGCTTCAACATCAGTCCTTGCAATGAATATTCAGGATTGATTTCCTTCAGAATTGAGTGATTTGATCTCCTTGCAGTCCAAGGAACTCTCAAGAGTCTTCTCCAACACCACAGTTCAAAAGTATCAGTTCTTTGGTGCTCAGCTTTCTTTATAGTCCAACTCTCACATCCGTCCATGACTACTGGAAAAACCATAACTTAGACTAAATGGACTTTTGTTGGCAAAGTAAGGTCTCTGCTTTTTAATATGCTGTCTAGGTTGGTCATAANCTCCTTGCAGTCCAAGGAACTCTCAAGAGTCTTCTCCAACACCACAGTTCAAAAGTATCAATTCTTTGGTGCTCAGCTTTCTTTATAGTCCAACTCTCACATCCGTCCATGACTACTGGAAAAACCATAACTTAGACTAAATGGACTTTTGTTGGCAAAGTAACATTTCTGCTTTTTAAATATGCTCTCTAGGTTGATTACAGCTTTTCTTCCAAGGAGCAAGCGTCTTTTAATTTCATGGCTGCAGTCACCATCTGCAGTGATTCTGGAGTCCAAAAACAATAAAGTCTCTGACCTGATAATGATGTGTATGATGGGAAAGTCTGTATCATTCCAGGCTAGGTCTCAGTCTCTGTGAACCCGTCTCTATACTGTGAACTTCACATGTTTCTTAGATTTCTCTCTCCCCATTTAGGTGGGACAAGATTAACTGAGTAAGCTGGAGTTGGGTATGGTCCTTCTCATAAATCAGGCTCTGATGACATCTTAAGGAGTTTGGCTCTGTTTGACTAGTTTCTGTTGAGGGCAAGCCTCATTAGGAAGAATAGGGTACGCTGGGGTATTTCAGAATTGTCCCTTTTCTGCTCTCTTTGCAGAAGCAGGAGGGAACTTTTCTCTGATATTTATTGTGGGAAATGGGTCTAACTCCTGGAGAAAAAGTATCTAAATAATGTGGGGCCCCCATTGCCTAGGTCAAGTTGGAGTTTGTAGCTCTCAGTCTTGTCCACACTGAATCTCTAGCAATTCATCAATTTCAGTCTAGTTTTCCTCACAGTTTCCCTGTCCTGGTCATATTGTGGGAAATGGGTCTAACTCCTGGAGAAAAAGTATCTAAATAATGTGGGGCCCCCATTGCCTAGGTCAAGTTGGAGTTTGTAGCTCTCAGTCTTGTCCACACTGAATCTCTAGCAATTCATCAATTTCAGTCTAGTTTTCCTCACAGTTTCCCTGTCCTGGTCACTGCTTCAGTAAACCATGACTCCCTATATTTACCTCTCTCTCCAATCCTGAGGGTAGAAGAGGTTTGTCCTGTGTCTTTTCTTACGGATCCAATAAAATTTTTAGTTTTGTTTTTTCCTTCTATTCTATTTTTTACCTGTTGTTAGGATACAGTGATGACTTCCAGACTCCTTATATGTGGAGCCACAAATAGGAGTTCCTCAAATTATTTTATGTTAAGTATTGGGCCATTGGGAATTCTTTTATTTGGTTCCTGGGACCTTTTGATGTACCCTACTACTGTGAGATTTTATAGAACTTTTTTGTTACTTTCTGGCACTATAAGACACTTCCTAGATCACTTTTTTTTTGTTTTTTGAGAGAATGGTTTAGAAACCAAGATTCAGGTGTTAGCTTTGCTTATGGCTACAGAGGGCTATGTATACTGTAAACATTTCTATAAATGTTTCTATACAAAACCATCTGTGTCTATAGTAAACTAGGACATACCTGCTGGCTCAGATGGTAAAGAATCCACTTGTAATGCGGAAGACCTGGGTTCAGTCTTTGGGTTGGGAAGATTCCCTGGAGAAGGGTATGGCAACCCACGCTAGTATTCTTGCCTGAAAAAATCAAATGGACAGAGGAGCCTGGCAGGCTACAGTTCATGGGGTCGCAAAGAGTCAGACACAACTGACCAACTAAGCATGTAGCAAACTAAAATGAATTCATACTGATGTCACTGGTGAGTTATACTCCATTAACACATAGATAATTTTAGCATCCTTCTCTTGTTTTCTGTAAATTCTCACTCCAACAGTGAGAAATCTGACTTAGGGCACTCACCATCAATTTACTAATTTGTTCAGTTCCAGACTATATGTATAATAGATTCAGAATAGTAGATTCCCATACCTTATAGGTAACAAGTGCTTAAATGCAGTTTGATTCCTTCCCCTCCTTATGCCTTATTGAATCCAAACATTTCTAAAGTTGGTTGCATTATTACTTTATTTCCCTACCACTCAGTTGCAGGATTTTTTTTTCCATTTATTTGTAATATATTGAAATTATCTTGTCACATTCTTTATTTAATCTTGGAATTTCCAAACTCTAAATGAATTTGTCAAAATTTGTATCCATTACGGTTGCTCTTTGGACTATGAAGTTATTTTGTTTTGTGAAAAGCTTACCATTTTGAGTTTTCTATAATGCTATATCAAATATATATTTTTTGCCTTAAAAATTCTATGCTTCAACTATTCACTTCATTCCCTCTGAATCTGAAGAAAGCACTGGTCTCTTTACTCTTTCCATATTGGTTTTTTTTTTTTTTTCCAGAAACACACATAATTGGAATCATACAACTGTGCAGCTTCTTCAGACTGGTATTTCTCCCTTAGCAATATGCATTTACATTTTATCTATGTCTTTTCATGGTTTGATAGCATTTTCTTTTTTTCGCTGAATAATAATCCACTATATAAATGGACTACAGTTTGTTATCTATTCACCTGCTAGTGTGTATCATGGTTACTTTCAGTTTTTGGTAATTATGAATAATTTACTGTAATCTCTGCTCAGTTTTTTGTTGGATATGAGTATTCAACTTGAGTAAATACCTCTGAATCTTTAATGCTGGATTATTTGGTAAAACTTTATTTAGTTTTATAAGAAACTGCTTACATGTGTTTCAGAGTGGCTATAATACCATTTGCCTTACCTCTAGTAATAAATGAAACTTTCTGTTTTCTGTGTCATTGTCACAGTTTAGTAGTGATAGCCTTTGAATTTAGTCATTCTAATAGGTATGAAATGGTATCTCATTGTGACTTTAGTCTGAATATTTTTATAACAGTTACTGGTAAGCATCTTTTCATATGCCTCTTTGTGACCTGTATATTTTCTGATGATACCTGTTTTGATATCTGTTCATTTTTAATTCATTTGTTTGGATTTTTAATGTTGTTTTTGTTTATATTTTGGATATAATATATATATATATATATATATTTTTTTTTTACTTCAGATATGTTTCCCTGGCTCAGACAGCAAAGAATAGGAGATGTGAGTTTGACCCCTGGGTTGGAAGATCCCCTGGAGGAGGAAATGGCAACCCAGTCCAGTACTCTTACCTGGAGAATTCCATGGACACAGAGAAGCCTGGAGGGCTAGAGCCCATAGGGTCGCAAAGAGTTGGACATGACTGAGTGACTGACATTTTCACTTTTTCTTTTCATACATTTGCAGATATTTTCTTTTAGTCTGCTGGCTTTCTTTCTTTCTTTCTTTCTTTCTTTTTTCATTCTCTTAATGTCTTTTACAGAGAAATTTCAAATTGTAATAAAGTCAACCACTGGCTTTTTTTTTTTTTTTTTTTTGATGGATCATACCTGTCTCTTATACACATCTAGATGTGTATAAGAGACAGGAGCCAGACATCTTGGAATGTGAAGTCAAGTGGGCCNGCTTTTTTTTTTTTTTTTGATGGATCATACTATTTGTGTTATATTTAAAATGCACCACCAAACTAAAGGTCATATACATTCATCTTAAATTTTAAGAAATTTTATAATTTTACATCTAAGTCTAAAAGCTGTTTAGAGTTATTATTTTATGAAAACTGTAAGGTCTCTGTCAAGATTTTTTTTCTTTTTATGCAGATTCATGAAATATTCATATTTCAGAACCATTGATTGAAAATACTATCATTTTTTTTACTTATTTCTTTTGAAAGATCAGTTGACTTGAGGAGAAGGATGTGACAGAGGAGGAAATGGTTGGATGGCATGACTGACTCTATGGATGTGAATTTGAGCAAACTTCAGGAAATGGTGAAGGACAGGGAGGCCTGACATGCTGCATTCTATGTGGTTGCAAAGAGTTGGACATGACTGAATGACTGAACTGAATTGAACTGACCTTGAAATGGTTGGATGGCATGACTGACTCTATGGATGTGAATTTGAGCAAACTTCAGGAAATGGTGAAGGACAGGGAGGCCTGACATGCTGCATTCTATGTGGTTGCAAAGAGTTGGACATGACTGAATGACTGAACTGAATTGAACTGACCTCACCTATGTGTTTATTCTTTTGCTGATATAATACTATATTAACTATGGTAATATTGAATATAAAATATTCAATTATCTTATTTACTTACATTTATTTCTGGGCATGTTGGCTCTTCATTGCTGTGCATGGGTTTTCTGTAGTGTGGCAAGCAGGGATAATCTTTAGTTGTAGTGTGTGGGCTTCTCATTGCAGTGGCTTTCCTGTTGCAGAGCATGGGCTCTAGGACATTCAGGCTTCAGTAGTTGTGGCACATGGGCTTTGTTGCTCCATGGCATGTGGGATCTTCTTGGACCAGAGATTGAATCAGTGTGTCCTTCATTGGTAGATGGATTCATAACCACTGGGCCACTGATGAAATTCCAAGTGTTAAAATCTTGATATGAGGTAGTGAGTCTTCTACCTGTTTTTCTTTTTAAGTATTGTGCAGACTATTCTAGCATTTTGCCTTCTCATAGACATTTAGAATCTGTTAATATCCACAAAATAGTGTACTGGGACTTTGACTAGGATTACATTTAAATATACAGATCAAATTGGGAAAAATTGACATCTTACCAATCGTTTGTCTTCAGATTCATGAACATAGACTATCTTTTCATTTATTTAGATCTTCATTAACTTTGTTTCAGTGTTTTATAGTTTTATGAATATTAGGTTCTGTATATTTTGTAGATTTATATAACTAATTATTTCATTTTGGCACTGTAGTTTTGCAAATGGTAGTGTTTCCCCCTTTCCCTTTAATTTCAAATTCTAATGTTCATTTCTAATATATGGAAATGCAGCTTATTTTTTCATATTAACCATATATATAACTTTGCTGCACCCATTTATAACTATACTTTTTAGCAAATCAATGCAACTTTCTAATTAGACAACTATAAAATTTGCAAGTAGAAACAATTCTTCCTTTTTAAATTGTATATCTTTTATTTCCTCTTGTCATGTTATGGTATTAAATAAGATTTCTAGTGTGATGTTGAAGAGTTACAGTGAGGATGAACGTCTCTGTCTGTTAAGGATTAATAACTGAAACTTTAGCCAGACTTGCAAGCTGGTGATGGGATATGATTATTTTTATAATTGTTGAATTCAATTTGCTAATTTTTTGTTGAGAATTTCCAGCATCTGCACTCAGTGAAAGATATTGGTTTGTTGTTTTTATTTCCAGTAATATCTTTATCTCGTTTTGATAGTAGAGTAATGCTAGTTTCATATTTCTCTCCCCTCCATAGAATTCTCCAGGCAAGAATATTGGAGTGTGTAGCCATTCTTTTCTCCAGGGGATCTTCTCAACTCAGGGGCTGAACCCGAGTCTCCTGTTTTCCAGGTGGATTCTTTATCATCTGAGCCACCATAAAAATGTTGCTTTTTCTATTTTTGAAAAGAGACCGTAAAGAGTTTTAAAGATTTTTCCTTTAACTTTCGGTAGAATTCACTGGGAAAACAGTATGATCTCAGTGGTTTCTTTTTTTAAAGACAACTAATGATTGATTCTACTGTTTTTATATGCTGCTGCTTTCATATATATATGTATCTATTAAAGGTACCTGATTTTCATTGTGTGAATATTGGTATTTTATTTATAATAACTTTCTCCATTCATTTAAGATACCAAATTTTTAAACATAAAATAGTTCATAGAACTTCTTTATCATTCTTTTTATTTGCATGATTTCAGTAGGGACAGAGCTTCTTTCATTTATGACATGATTTTCCCCTTTATTCTTTCTTGTTAGCTTTTCTAGAGGTATATCAATTGAATTGAATTTTTTTTTTAAAGAACAAACTTTGGGCTGTGTTGATTTTCTGTCCTGTTTTCCAGATTTAAAATTCAATGAAACATATTCTCATTTTTCTTATTACCTTTTGATTAATTTAGACTTAAATTACACATTTTCACCTAGTTTCCTAAGATAGAACCACCAGTATGCTGCTGCTGCTGCTAAGTCACTTCAGTCGTGTCCGATTCTGTGTGACCCCATAGACGGCAGCCTACCAGGCTCCCCCATCCCTGGGATTCTCCAGACAAGAATACTGGAGTGGGTTGCCATTTCCTTCTCCAATGCATGAAAGAGAAAAGTGAAAGTGAAGTCGCTCAGTCTGTCTGACTGTTAGTGACCCCATGGACTGCAGCCCACCAGGCTCCTCCGTCCATTGGATTTTCCAGGCAAGAGTACTGGGGTGGGGTGCCATTGCCTTCCCCGCCACCAGTATGCATTTTTAGAAAATACTATCAGGCAGTTCTCTGACACTAGCTGTATATCCTACAATTCAGCTTAATTCTGATATTATGTGGCCACAGTTTAAGGCTCAGATCTATATGACTGCCCCCTCCCCCTACTTTAGACATCAACTGCAAGTGTCACTTATGCTCCAAATTGATAACCTGTAAACAGAAGTTCCCACAACTCCCTCCTTGAGTTTCTTTATTTTGCTAAACTGGATCACAGAACTGAGAGAAACATTTTAGTTACTAGAATACAGGTTTAGTATAACATAACTCAGTAACAGCCAGATGGAAGAGATGTACACATTAAGGTAAGGGAAAAGGAGGACAGGGTTTTTATAGTGTCTCCAGGCATGTCAGTCACCTTGTACCTCCATGTGTTCACCACCTTGGAAGCTCTCCAAAATCTATTCTGTTGGAGTTTTATGGAGGATTTATCACATATGCATGAGTAATTGAATTATTGACAATTGATGATTAAACTCAATTTCAAGGGCCTTTAATCTCCCTGGAGCTGATGGTGGGAGTGAGGCTGAAAGTGTCCAAATTCTTATCTCTTGGTCTTGGTGACATATCCCATCCCAATGTGCTTTCCAAAGTTGATGTATAAACTCAGATATAGTTCAAAGGGTTTGTTATCAACATCTAGCCCTTTTATCAGTTTTACCAGCTAGGAAACCTCAAGGGTTTTAGGAGCTTTTTGCCAGAAATGGGACAAAGACGTTAAGTACATAAATAAATAAGTAGAAATCATAGTGTCACAGAAGTTTAGATTATTGGTTTTAAAACTTTTTTTTCCCTTAGATATTTAATAAAATAAACATACCTCAAAGCACAGATACTGCCACAGGCAAGTTGCACTTTCAGTTTGGTAAAATAAAATATTTAAATATATTTTAAAATTTCTTGTTTGACTTGTGAGATACATAAAAATGTGTTATTTAATTTCCAAATATTCAGGTATGTCCAGGTACATTTCTTTTAATTGTATTAATTTAATTCTAATGTAGTCTGAGAATTTGGCTTCCCAGGTGTCGCAGTGGTGAATAATCTGCCTGCTAAGCAGGAAAAACAAGAGAAGAGAGTTTGATCCCTGAATCAGCAAGATTCTGTGGAGTGGGACATGGCAAGTTCAGTTCAGATAAGTTGCTCAGCTATGTCCCACTCTTTTTGAGTCTATGAACTGCAGCATACAAGGCTTTCCTGTTGATCACCAACTCCCAGAGCTTACTCAAACTCATGTCCATTGAATCAGTGATGCCATTCAATCATCTAATCCTCTTTCGTCCCCCTCTCCTTCCACCTTCAACCTTTCCCATCCTCAGGGTCTTTTCAAATGAGTCAGTTCTTCACATTAGGTGGCCAAAGCATTAGAGTTTCAGCTTCAGCATCAGTCCTTTAAATGACTATTCAGGACTGATTTCCCTTAGGATTGACTGCTTGGATCTCCTTGCAGTCCAAGAGACTCTCATGGGTCTTCTCCAACACCTGAGTTCAAAGGCAACAATTCTTTGGTGATCAGCTTTATTTATGGTCCAAATGTCATATACATACATGACTACTGAAAAAACCATAGCCTTGACTAGACAGGCCTTTGTTGGCAAAGTAATGTCTCTGAGTTTTAATATGCTATTTTGGTTTGTCATAGGTTTTCTTCCAAGGAGCAAGCGTCTTTTAATTTCATGGCAGCAGTCATCATCTGCAGAAATTTTGGAGCCCCCCAAAATAAAGTCTGTCACTGTTTCTCTTGTTTCCTTATCTATTTCCCGTGAAGTGATGGGACCGGATGCCATGATCTTAGTTTTTTGAATGCTGAGTTTTAAGCCAATTTTTCCACTGTCTTAATTCACTTATATCATGAGGCACTTCAGTTCTTCTTTGCTTTCTGCCATAAGGGTGGTGTCATTTGCATATCTGAGGCTATTAGTGATATTTCCCCAGGCAATCTTGATACCAGCTTGTGCTTCATCCAGCTGAACATTTCTCATGATGTACTCTGCATATAAGTTAAATAAGCAGGGTGACAGTATTCAGGCTTGACATTCTCCTTTCCTGATTTTGAACCAGTGTATTGTTCCATGTCTGGATCTAACTATTGCTTCTTAGGCTGCATACAGGTTTCTCAGTAGACAGGTCAGGTGTTCTGATGTTCCCATCTCTTGAATAATTTTCCACAGTTTATTGTGATCCACACAGCCAAAGACTTTGGTGTAGTCAATGATGCAGAATTAGATGTTTGTTTTTTTTTTTTTTTTTCTGGAATTCTCTTGCTTTTTTGATGATCCAAAAGATGTTGGCAATTTGATCTCTGGTTTTTCTGTTGTTTCTAAATCCAGTTTGAACATCTGGAAGTTCACTGTTCATGTACTGCTGAAGCTAAGCTTGGAGAATTTTTAGCATTGCTTTTCTATTGTGTGGCATGAGTGCAATTGTGTAGTTACTTGAGCATTCTTTGGCATTGCTTTTCTTTGGGATTGGAATGAAAACTGACCTTTTCCAGTCCTGTGGCCATTGCTGAGTTTTCCAAAACTGCTGGCATATTGAGTGTAGCATTTTCACAGCATTATCTTTTATGACTTGAAATAGCTCAACGGAATTCCATCACCTCCACTAGCTTTCTTCGTAGTGATGCTTCTTAAGATGCGCTTAACTTCACACTCCAGATGTCTGGCTCTAGGAGAGTGATCTCACCATCATGGTTATCTGGGTCATGAAGCTCTTTTTTGTATAGTTCTGTGTATTCTTGCCACCTCTTCCTAATATCATCTGCTTCTGTTAGGTCCATACCATTTTTCTCCTTTATTGTGCCCATATTTGCATGAAATGTTCCCTTGGTATCTCTAATTTTCTTGAAGAGATCTCTAGTCTTTCCCATTCTATTGTCTTCCTCTATTTCTTGGCATCAAATACTGAGGAAAACTTTCTTATCTCTCCTTGCTATTCTTTGGAACTCTGCATTCAGATAGGTATATCTTTCCTTTCCTCCATTGCCTTTCACTTATGTCTCCTCTTTTCTCAGCTATTTGCAAGACCTCCTCAGACAACCATTTTGCCTTTTTGATTTTTTTTTCCCCCTTTGGGGATGGTTTTGATCATCACATCCTGTACAATGTTACAAGTCTTCATCCATAGTTTTTTTTAAGCATTCTGTGTATCAGATCTAATTCCTTGAATCTATTTGTCACTGCCACTTAAATATTGAAATATTTCAATTAAATATTAATGCCATTTATTATTATTTAAGAAGGAAATGACAACCCACTCCAGTATTCTTGCCTAGAGAACCCCATGAACAGTGGAGTCTGATCAGTTATGGTTCATGTAGTCATAGAGTCAGACATGGAGTCATAGAGTCAGACATGACTGAAGCAACTTTGCACATTATTATTTAGCAATCTGAAAGTTAAGTGGATATAAAAAATAAATATTGATGCACTGTTATATAAATATGTTACCTGCTCAGTTGTTTCCAACTCTTTACAATCTCATGGAGTTTAGCCCACCAGGCACCTCTGTCCTGGAATTCTCCAGGCAAAAATACTGGAGTGGATAGCCAGCCATTCTCCAGGATCAATCCCAGGTCTCCAGAACTGCAGGCAGATTCTTTACCATCTGAGCCACCAGGGAAACCCAGGGAATATGTAGGTACAGATGCCACAAAATGTGAAACAGAAGAATTAAGAGCATATGCTTTAAAGTTCTTACTCTCAATTGGTGCCTTATATAAGATTACTCCAAAGTAGATTTTTGCCACATCCCATGGAATGTGAGACCTTAATTTCCAGACCAGGAATTGAACTCACACCCTGTGAATTGGAAGGTGGTGTCTTAACCACTGGATATTGACAGAGTCCCTTGGAGGTAGATTATGATTAATAATGTACATATCTCTCAAACATCTTTGGAGTGTATTTTAAAATGTACCCATTTCTTCAAATTCTTTCAGTGAAGTGCTGGCATACTGTGACTACTACAACCTCCATGGAAGTGAATATTGTCATACTTAATTTGCATTATGTCTAATACATAAGATGGAGATGATTCTGAAAATCTCAAAGTCAAGCATCACAAAAATAATACAATACGCACACCTTAAAAATCATGTTTATATTGTAACAAAAATTCTCATTTCAAAAGAAGTAAATCCAACAATATGCTTTATAAAATAATATGAAATTTTTTAAAAAGCAGTAATTAAAGAACAGAATACAGCTAAAATTATACTGCTAAAATAAGTTGATTTGAAAATTCTTTGTGGAAAAAATTTGTAAATACAAATCAAAACTTAGAAATATTTTTCTGAATAATCATGAAAAAATTCTACATACAGGAATTCATATAAAAGCAAATATAAAATGACAAACCAAATTTACATAAAATAATGTTTCAGTTTTTGTTAATGTAGTAATATTTTTTGAAACTAACAAATCTTTGTACAGAACTTCTATAACACACTGTGTTAGAGTATAATATTAAGTAGACAAAACATTATTTTTATGTAGATAGGAAAGCAACAGACTTCCATCACTTTCAAATGAGGATATTTAAGAAAAAAGCTTTCAAACTGAAGTATTTACATTGCGTATATGTGACTCCTGTATAGTCAGAATTCCACTTTAAAAATAATTAAACTATGTAAAAAAATCATATTAGATATAACTGTAGCAAAAACAGGTTATTATGGCACTTTTCACAAATACAATTAAGTGATGATTTATGAAAACAAAACCACACTAGTCCTAGGATTATTAGAATAACATCCGCAATATCCTATGTTATAATAAAATATGAGTCTGTGCTCTAGATGGGTTTTTTAAATAACCTGAATTATTTCAGATATTTTTTCATTGTAAATTTCTTTGCACTATCATGTATGAATTCCCAAATAGAAACTTAATAGGATACAGCTGTTGGGTTATATTAATATTTCAATTTATCTTTTCTCAAAAGAAAAAATATCATTGAATTTACCTTTTTTTTTAAATTTTTACTTTATTTTATTTTATTTTTGTATTTACTTATTTTTTTACATGCACTCCCAGACATGAACCCCCCTCCCACCTCCCACCCCACATCATCCCTCCAGATCACCCCCATACACCAGCCCCAAGCATCCTACGTCCTGCATTGAACATAGACTGGCAATTCATTTCTTACATGATAGTATACATATTTCAATGTTATTCTCCCAAATCATCCCACCCTCTCCCTCT
>SJYX01024027.1:74899-88928 GCA_006410675.1 Oreotragus oreotragus
CAAACCAGTCAATACTAACGGAAATCAACACTGACTATTCATCAAAAGACCTGATGCTGAAGCTGAAACTCCAATACTTTGGTCACCTGATGCGAAGAACTGACTCACTGGAAAAGACCCTGATGCTGGGGAAGACTGAGGGCAAGGAAAAGTGGGTGACAGAGGTTGGATGGCATCACCGACTCAATGGACACAAGTTTGAGCAAACTTTGGGAGACAGTGAAGGACAGGGAAGCCTGGCATGCTGCCGTCCATGGGGTCACAAAGAGTCAGACATGACTTAGCAACTGAACAACAACAACTCCTCCACATCTGTCTGATAGTGGCTCAGTTTGCCTAACTGCAGGCATAGCTCCAGTCTAGGGATCCTCTCCAAGGTCATAGCTCTCACTTAGTGTTGGTGACAGTTCCTTCCTTTGACATTTCAGGCCATCTGGCATGTGTCCCTTGGCATGTTAGCTCCACTTTGCCCAAGGAACTGCAAAGGTCTGCAAAGGTCTCTTCATAAACCCTTCAGTCACTCCATTGGCTGTGCACTGTCTCCTGCCAGGGCTCTGAATAATAGATCACACAGAAAGAGCGCAGAGATGGTAGCAGAGGTGTGGGTGCTGAAAAGCAGTCAGAACTCCGGCTTTCACAAGACAGCTGGAGCCAGCTCCAGATCACTCCTGACTTGGTCCCATCCTCGCGCTATTGTATTTCCAGTATGTTTTAGCCCTTGAGTGAACCACCACTTTTTGAAGCCATTGAGATTATAGAAAAATTCTAATGTTGTATAAAAACAGTGAAGACAAATGCCAATCTGAAAGAGCTTTATCTGGCAAATGATATTTAGATCAATCTCTCAATAGTGGGAGAAGAGAAAGTTTTGAATTTTTACTGCTATTGTTATAACAAATCCAACAGTCTACTTCTTAATGATTCAAACAAGATCTAGAATCTGATCAACATATCAGTAATGGAGGAACTGAGAGGAATCTTGGGACAATCTTAAAGACAAAGAGAATAAGAAAATTTGAAAGCTTATTCTCAGAGCTTCAGTTACAGCTGCCAAACTCCTTGGTGATTTTACAGTTAATGGGGGCCCTAAGTTAGACCACAGTGACATGCTCAAGAGGCTGAAGGACAGTCTGCTCACGACATGAACACAATTCATATCTCACACATAAGTGTGGAAAGGTACCACTTGCAATTTTTTCCTTCACTGGTCTGAAATCAACAGAATAAGCCAAGCTGGGGGAAAAAATAGCTTTGATTCAGGATCTCAATAACATAGCTGCCAACACACATTCTACACTTGGCTCGAGCTGGTGATATCACTTCCTCATTTTCATGTGCTCTAAAATTTACTCATAAATGCTCAGGGAAAAAAATTTTAAAAGGGGAAATGAATGAAGAAATTATATCTCCTTGGAGACAAAAGTAGATTTGTACACTGTCTTTTCTGAGCCAATTTAAACACTGCTTATCCCATGCCAAGGTTTCTTCATGAGGAGCTCTGCCAGTCGCACTGATGAACGAAGAGTCTAAGGGAGATTAAAATCAGGCATTCCTAAACCAACACTTCTGATTTCTGGTCTTGGGTTATAGACTTCATTTTTTTTTTTTTTTGGCAGAGTTTTTGTTTGATTTGCTTTTAATCAATCATCTGAATCTTCCTGCAAACACTAGTTCCTGGGATTGAAACTTCTTATCTCACAAGAGCACACAATTATGTTGTTTCAGAGTCAAATCAGGTGGAAGACTGAAGCACTCAGATTGTTTTACTCAAGTGAGAAAAAACTAATTCAAACTTTATTTGGAAATGTGCCTTACATTCTCTGTAAGTGTGTTTTAAATGTTCAAAGGCAAATAAAAGCAAACATCTTTTAAAAGGCACTTTAGAAGAAGCGTGATTGGCAAGCACCAGTCTAGTGCATGAAAACACCATTCATTTTCATAAACAAGCACTAGTAAGGAGTTAAGGGAATTAAGTAAGTTAGAAAAATATTCAAAAACTTTTTCCTGATTCAAATGAAAATAGCATAGGAATTCATGGAGACATGGGAGAAGAAAAGAATGAACGTTCTTCATCTCTATCTGTGGTTTTGAACAAAAATGGAAAAGTACTTACTATAAAGCTGTGTATTTAAAAAAAATTGTGAGGAAGGCTAGAGAGATGAAAGGTAGGAGCATGACAAGATCTCTTCTAAGATTGTGTTCAACATACAGATTATTATACATGTGCTATGGGAAAGGCTCATGCAGAAGAGCAAATAAAAGTCAGCTGCTGCTGCTGCTAAGTCGCTTCAGTCGTGTCTGACTCTATGCGACCCCACAGACGGCAGCCCATTGGGCTCCGCCATCCCTGGGATTCTCCAGGCAAGAACACTGGAGTGGGTTGCCATTTCCTTCTCCAATGCATGAAAGTGAAAAGTGAAACTGAAGTCGCTCAGTTGTGTCTGACTCAGTGACCCCATGGACTGCAGCCTACCAGGCTCCTCCGTCCATGGGATTTTCCAGGCAAGAGTACTGGAGTGGGATGCCATTGCCTTCTCCTAAAAGTCAGCTGGTAAGCTGCAAATGGTAGAGGGTAAAGGAAAAACAAGACTCTTAAGCAATACCATAGGCCAGACATTTGACCTAGCCTGTCCCATTGATGTTTTGTGATAGTATTACAAGATAGGTAATTATCCCCAGTTACATAGATGAGGAAATTGAAGCTCAGAGGGCTTAAAGACACATCTACACTGATCCAATTAGTGAAAATCAAGGGGTTCAAACTGAGGTTTGATTCAGCCTAAAGCCTGTTCTTTCCCCACAATCCCTTGGGCTTTGGGATCCAAAGACAAGGTCAAGGGAGTGTACATGGGGGAGATTTCAACCCGTTTTTTCTTCCTAGGTTGGTAGCAGAAACGCACAGAAAAGACAAGACCTAGCAATTTGGAGATTACCTAGCAAGGTATTGCTAGGCTGATCCAGAAATCTCACCACTGAGGTCTGTGCCAAAGGGCATCATTGAGCCCTGTTGCCACATAAACACAGACACAAATTTCCAGTTTGCAGGGATGAATAAGGATGTGTGGCATGAAATGTGTATTCCTTGTCAAGGATTCCATTTCAATAAACACTTTCAGGTGGTCCACCTACTCACCCCTACAACCTGCCTCTAGATATATCTGTGCCCACAGCCACAAGAGGGGAAGATGCCATTCATTGACTGCTCTTTAGTTACTGAATTGTAAGTCAAAATTATATTTAAGAAGGCTTGAGAAAAGAATAAGGATTATTTCTGACATAAGAAATCAAATACTACGATGAGATTGCTCTTCTTATTAAGGAAAATAAGAGTGCATTCATATTCTAGTGACCAGAGAGAAACAGTGAATAAGCTGAGTGGAAAAAGACCTTCTAAATGTTAAATCTATACATGCTCTGTAGCTTGTTGCTCTAAACTCCTTTTTAAATATTCACCTGTTTATCTATGAAGTTGATGTTGTTCAGTCACTCAACCATGTCCAAATGTTTGTGACCCCATGGACTGCAGAAAGCCAGGCTTCCCTGTCCTTCACATCCCTCGGAGTTTGCTCAAACTCACATCCGCTGAATAGGTGATGCCATCCAACCATCCTGTTCTCTGTCGTCCCTTCTCTTGCTGCCTTCAATCTTCCCCAGCATCAGCCTTTTTTATGGCCCGACTCTCACATCTGTGTATGTCTACTGGAAAAACCATAACTTTGACTATGATTTTGACTACAGACCTTTGTCGGCAAAGTGATGTCTGCTTTTTAATATGCTGCCTAGGTTTATCATAGCTTTTCTTCCAAAGAGCAAACGTCCTTTAATTTTATAGCTGCAGTCATCGTCCACAGTGATTTTGGAGCCCAAGAAAATAAAATCACTCATTGTTTTCATTGCTTCCCCATCTATTTGCCATGAAGTGATGGAATTGGATGCCATGATCCCTGTAAATGCTTTATGAATGTTGAGTTTTAACCCAGCTTTTTCACTCTCCTCTTTCACCTTCATAAAGTGGCTCTTCAGGGTGGTGTCATTTGCATATCTGAAGTTATTGATATTTCTCCTGGCAGTCTTGATTCCAGCTTGTGCTTCATCTTGCCTGGCATTTCACATGATGTATTCTGCATATAAGTTAAATAAGCAGGGTGATACTATACAGCCTTGACAAACTCCTTTTCCAATTTGGAACCAGTCTGTTGCTCCATGTCCGGTTCCAACTGTTGCTTCTTGATCTGCATACAGGTTCCTCAGGAGGCAGGTAAGGTGATTTGGTATCCCCATCTCTCTAAGAATCTTCTACAGTTTGTTGTGATCCATGCAGTGAAAGGTTTTAGCATAGTCGATGAAGCAGAAGTAGATGTTTTTCTGAAAATTTTTTTACTTTTTCTATGATTCAGTGGATGTTGGAAATTTGATCTCTGGTTTATCTGCCATTTCTAAATCGAGGCTGAACATCTGGAAGTTCTCAGTTCACATATTGTTGAAGCTTAGCTTGAAGGATTTTGAGTATTACTTTGTTAGCATGTGAAATGAGTACAATTGTGAGGTAATTTGAACATTCTTTGGCATCACCCTTCTTTAGGATTGAAATGAAAACAGACCTACTCCAGTCCTGTGGCCACTGTGGGCTTTCCAAATTTGCTAGCATATGAGTGCAGCAATTTCCACAGCATCATCATTTAGGATTTGAAATAGCTCAGCTTGAATTCCATCACTTCCACCTGCTTTATTCGTAGTGATGCTTCCTAAGCCCCTCTTGCCTTCACAATCCAGGATATCTGCCTCTAGGTGAGTGATCACACCATTGTGGTTATTTGGGTCATTAAGAATGTCTTTTTTGAATAGTTCTTCTATATTCTAAATACACAAAAGGTGTATTCTTGCCACCTTTTCTTAATATCTTCTGCTTCTGTTAGGTCCATACTCTCTCTGTTCTTTATTGTGCCCATCTTTGCATGAAATGTTCCCTTGGTATCTCTGATTTTCTTGAAGAGATCTCCAGTTTTTTTCACCCTATTGTCTTCCACTATTTCTTTGCAGTGATCACTTAGGAAGGCTTTCTTGTCTCTCCTTGCTATTCTTTGGAACTCTACATTCAGATGGGTATATCTTTCCTTTTCTCATTTGCCTTTTGTTTCTCTTCTTTTCTCAGTTATTTGTAAGCCCTCCTCAGGCAACCGTTTTGCCTTTTTGCATTTTCCTCCTGGGGATGATCTTGATCACTGCCTCCTGTGCAATGTCACAAACTTCTGTCCATAGTTCTTTAGGCACTGTGTCTATCAGGTCTACTCCCTTGAATCTGTTTGTCATTTCCACTATGTAATCAAAAGGGATTTGATTTCAGTTCAGTTCAGTTCAGTTCAGTCGCTCAGTCGTGTCCGACTCTTTGCGACCCCATGAATCGCAGCACGCCAGGCCTCCCTGTCCACCACCAACTCCTGGAGTTCACTCAGATCCACATCCATCGAGTCTGTGATGCCATCCAGCCANTGTTATAGATCACTGTACTTTGTTATAAATCACTGTGTCTTTGCTATGTAAAAATGTAACTTTATCACTATCTTAAGACTAAGTAGATCTTAAGGGGAACATTGATGAAAGGATTTTCATTTGTTGGGCTGATATTTGCTGCTAAATCTCCATATTCTCTGTCCTTATAATGAATATAACTAGCATATAGGAGAAATAAGTATTAACCTTTAAGCATATAGGAGAAATAGGAATTAACCTTTAAGATTAATCATGTTAACCTTGGGTTAAATAAATTCCTTTCTCGATTGTAACTCACTACACCCTCACCCTATAGGAATGCAACTTTATTTGGAGGGTGGTGCCTGGATTAAGAAAAAACACCCTTGGAAAAAATAAGTTTTTTGGTTATCAGAAAGAAAGGGTCATAAATGTCAGCGAGCCTTATGGCAAAAGATGATGTAAAAACCCCTAAGACTTTTTCTTTTTTATGTAAAGCACCTGACTTTGATAAAGGTCAGGACTGCTGAACCCCACGTGACTCTATATTCATCCCTATATGTAACAAAAGGTATATAAGAAAATCTGAAAAATAAAGAAATGGGTTCAGTTCCTGGAAAGACTGACCCCCCCATGTCGTTCTTTCGCACTCCCCGTTTTCCCAGCTGAATTCCCATCTGGAGCATGGATGCTGTTCCATGTAAACCAAGTTATTCAGCCTCTTTTTCTCCACTAATATTTCCTACTACACTATCCATTTCTAATCTCTCTATCTGTAATTAATTATGTATTTTCCAAGGTCGCCGACGCCGTCCCCACCTTCGAATTCCCTGGAACCACTGGGGCTGGACCCCGGCAAGTATTCATTGGAAGGACTGATGCTGAAGCTCCAACACTTTGGCCACCTGATGTGAAGAGCTGACTCACTGGGAAAACCCCTGACGCCGGGAAAGACTGAAGACAGGAGGTAAAGGGGATGACAGAGGATGAAATGGCTAGATAGCATCACCAAGTCAACGGATTTTGAGCAGACTCCAGAAGATAGCGAAGGACAGGGAAGCCTGGCATGCTGCAGTTCATAGGGCTGCAGAGTTGGACATGACTTACAGGCCAAACAATAAGGCCCCATTAACTTGCCAAGAAGAAAAGGCCACTGTGAGCCTCTAGCCTAATGCTCTCTCGGTTATTTTAACTGACACCCCAGGGAGGGGGGCAGCTGATGGCAAAGGTTTTCCACTCAGTCTTGATGACTCTGCTCGGGCTCTTGGTATTGCCTCGGAGCTACGGCTTTAAATCCTATTTCTCCTCCTCAACAGTCACCAGGTTTACGGCAGGTAGATTATTTTCGGAGCTGCCTCTAGGGCACTGAGAAGGTGGGAACACTTTACATACTGTTAACTCGCAATGGAAATGGGCACCGGTGCATTAAGACAAACTGGCGCTCACCTTCCTATTGACAGTAGTGGACACACTCGCTTATGGAGCCACTTAAACAGCTCTGACTAGGCCTTCTTATTTGGGTTTGGTCCCCAGGCAACCTGAAATTCCTCCTGTGACTGTTAAACAATGCCTGGTGGAGGTGGGTGGAGGGGCAGTTGGATGGGGAGGGTGTCTGTCTTTCACCCTCTGGCTTCCTTATTTTAAATACTGTGAACCCTGGAAATTTAGTCACACTCGGCTTCAGAACTCAGTGAAAACCCCCCAATAATTCTCTGTGTGTTTTCATTTATGCTGTGATTTTCTTCATTTGGTGTAGCAGGTGGAAGAGAGATCCCCTCAATGAATAATACTAATGGATGTCAGGTAATAGTCTCTGGAGCACACACATGTTGCCTTATTTAGCTTTCTTTTGTTAAAGAACTTTGCAGAAGTGATTAATGATCTTGAGATGGAAAGATGATCACCCCACATTTCCATGGTGAACCCTAAATGCAATAACATGTATTGCTTAAAATAATGTCCGTGAATTCTGGTTGCACCACATACTCCGTGTTCTAATGTATTAACACACTAAGTGACTGATCTGGGGCTGTGATGGGCCTTCGTGGCTCCGCGGGCTGTGTCTAGTTGGGGTGACAGGAGGCTGGTTTTTGTTCACTGAGAGGGCTTCTCACTGCAGTGTCTTTTCTGGTGCAGAGCAGGGGTTCCAGGTGTGCATGCTTCGGTAGCTGTGACTTGTGGGTTTCGTTGCCCTGCTGCATGTGGAATCTTCCGGGACCAGGGATCAAACCTGTGTTCCCTGCATTGGTAGGCGGATTCTCAACCATGGATCCCCAGGGGAGCCCAAGAACGTGTATAAGAGGGAGGTCTTACTCCTACACAGGAGAAGGTCACGTGCTCATGGAGGAGAGATCTGGGAGGCACAACCCCAAACCGAGGGATGCGGGGAACCCACAGAAACTGAAGGAGGAAGGAGTGGATTCTCGCCCGGGACCTCCGGGGGGCGGGGGAGACGTGTCCTGCCCACTCCTTGGTTTCAGTCCAGCGATACTGACTCTGGACTTCCACCCCGCAGGATTATGAGAGAATGTATTTCTGTGTTTTAAGCCATCCCATTTGGGATACTTTGTTACAGCCCTAGGAAATGAATACATCTGGTATATAGCTGACAACTGATAATATACATTATTCATGCATTCAACAAATATTAGCTCTGGGGCAGGCACATTTGAACCCGGGAGGCGGGCAGCAGAGGGCTGGGGGGTACTCGTGAAGCTCTGTCACCCAGCCTCAATCGTATGCAAAACATTCCAGAAAGAGAAGTTTTATCCTTTGCATCAGACTCTGAAAGGGGCTCCTGCCACCCCCACACCAAGGAAGGCTTGATGTAAAAGCTGAGGGTCAAAATTCCTTCCTCAGCTAGATGACGTCCCTCGCTGCAAGACCCTGAGGACAGACCAAGCACAGAGCATCCTTTGCCTCCCTTGGGAGAATGGGCACAGGGACGGAGATGTGAATGTCGACTCAATGTCTAAACTAAAATTTGAGATCACTGATTCATGCAAATGTGTACTGAGCGCTCAGCCTAAAGTGAGCACTTAGAACGGCTCACAGCCTGCTGCTACGCTGGGTTCCAGGGGCACGCGGGGCACAGAATGGACCAGGACATCCCTGCTCTTGTGAAGCCGACATCCTAGTTGAGGAGAGCAGACAAAAGCCCAGATCAACAAATGACGACTCAGGAGACATTAAGCGGGAACAAAGGGGAGCGGAAGCTGGTGGTGGGCACCAGGCCACGCTTCATTTAAGGACTAGTCGGCGCACGAATCTGCGAAGGCGACAGAGGCACAGAGGACTGAAGGAGTGAGGAAACGGCCACAACATCCTCAGGAGTATTTGTCTTTCTCCCTCTGACTTGTTTCCCCTAGCGTAGCATCCTCAGGGTTCATCCATTTAATGCCAATAGCAAGCTTTCCTCTTTTTATGGCTGAATAACATTCCACCATATATGTGGGTTTATATATACATACATACGTCTTCTTTATCCATTCATGTACTGATGGGCACTTAGGTTCTCTCCTTGTGGCTCAGACAGCAAAGAATCTGCGTGCAATTCAGGAGACCCAGGTTCAGTCCCTCGGTTGGGAAGATCCCCTGGAGAAGGAAATGGCAACCCACTCCAGTATCCTTGCCTGGGATATCCCGTGGACTGAGGAGCCTGGTGGGCTGCAGTCCACGGGCTCTCAAGAGCCGGACACAACTGAGAAACTAACACTTTCACTTTAAGTTGTCTCCAGACGTTGGCTGTTGTGATTAATGAGCGTAAGAGTGCGTATGTTGAAATCGGTGTTTTCATGTTCTTGGGATTAATACCCAGAATTTCTGGATTATATGGTAGCTATTCTTAATTTTTTTCGGGAACCTTCCCACTGTCTTCCATGGTGGCTGCACCAGTTTACATCCCTCCCAACAGTGCAGAAGGTTCCTTTTTCTCCGTATCCTCATGTACCATACAATTTCACTCAAATGTGAAATGCAAAAAGCCCAGCAAACAAAAAAATGAAAACAAATGAACAAACCAAAAAAACCAGACACTTAGATACAGAGAAAAGAATAACGATTCCCAGAGAGAGGAGTGTGGCGGGTGGGGTGGGGAGGGATGAACTGAGTAAAGGGGATTACCCCCATAGTGATGGGTGGGACCTTCTTGCTGTTGACCACACTGTAGGGTAAGTGTTGTCACTGTTTAGCCACTAAATTGTGTCAGACTCTTTCGACCCTGTGGACTGTAGCCTGCCAGGCTCCTCAGTCCATGGGATATCCCAGACAAGAATACTGGAGTGGAGTGCCCTTTCCTTCTCCAGGGGATCTTCCCAACCCAGGGATCGAATTGCATTGGAGGGTGGATTACTTACCACTGAGACATCAGGAAAGCCCAGGGTATATAGAAATAAAATATTATTATAGAAATAAATATTATTGCACCTGTGTAACATATAATGTGATAAACCAATGTTACCTTAATTTTTGGAAAAAAAAAAAAATCTATGGGGAAAAGTAGTTCTCAGCAGAGGGAAAAGTAGTTCTCAGCAGAGGGAAAAGCTAGTGCAAAGGTCTGGAGAGAAGCAGGCTTAGTGAACAGCAGGCAGGCAAGCGTATCAAACCTCGGTGCTGGTAAACAGACTACAGGAGAGAGAAGGAAGCCGTTCAAACAAAAGAGCATTTTCCCCTCGCGAGTTTAGATCTCAGTGACATGCATTAGACAGTGAACTGTCACACAAAGGAGGAGAGAGCAGCTCTGTTGCGCGCTTTACAGTTCTTCTTGGGAAAGGAAGAAATCACACAGGGCGTTAGGCAGAGCCAATCCGGAAAGCGAAACGGGGTCTTTTAAGCAAACGCGACGGAATAATGAGCCGGCCCGAAAAAGGGAGTGGGATATGGTTGGTTGGACACTTTGTCAGGTTCTTTAAAAATTAACTGGCGAGTGCGTTTGTGGCTGCACGCCCCCGCTGCCGCTCTCGGGTTTCCTCTGCTGGCGAGCAGGGTGCTCTCCATTGCGGGCGCGGGCTGCGCACCCGGCGGCCTCCCTCGTTTGGGGCGCGTGCCCTGGAGCGCAGGCTTCGCAGTGGCCGCCTGTGGGATCTTCCGGACCAGGGGCGGAGCCCGGGTCCGCTGCGTGGGCAGGCGGGTTCCTAACTCCTGGAGCCGCCAGAGAAGGCCCTGTTGGATTATTGTGTGTGTGTTTGCTTTCAGTGTTTTGCAACTGAGCCTCAGGACTCTGTTCCCAGCTTCCTTATTAGACACTGATGGGAAGCAGTGTTCCTGTTTTCAGGTTCAAGACAGACACCAGGCTCGGGGAGCTTCATTAGGGACAGTGACTGAGGGTATGACCTGGAAAGATCTCCCGGCCAGGGAACTGGCCTCTGGAAGCGCATTTCCAAGGACCCAGAAAGTGTGAAAAAGCGCTGCTCCCCGGAGGGCCTGGGCCGGCAGAAATGAGATTCCCAGGGCCCTGGTGTCTGAAATGCTGTTAGGATGCTTGGGTCCAGCAATCTGAAGGTAATAAGACTCTGATTCAGTTCCGCAAATGGAGACAGCTGAGCGGCAGGAAAGCGTGGTGATGGAGCGTTTTGGCTCAGAGGCAGAGCAGACCCGGCCCTAACCTCTTACTCCACGACCCTGGGAAGTTGATTTTTTGACCCTTTGCGACCCTGTGGACTGTAGCCCACCAGGCTCCTCTGTCCAGGGGATTCTCCAGGCAAGAACACTAGAGCGGGTTGCCATGGCCTTCTCCAGGGGATCTTCCCAACCCAGGGATGGAAGCCACGTCTCCTGCGTCTCCTGCACTGGTGGGCGATTTCTTTACCACTGCACCACCAGGGAAGCCCTGGAGAGAAGGGTGTCCTCCCCAAATTCGCGTCCACGTGAAGGTCGTGCCTGTGGCCTTATTTGGAAATGGGCTCTTTGCAGACGAGGCCATCCGGCCTTGGGGTGAGACCTGTATCCAAGGACTCGTGTCTATATTTATAAGAAAAGGGAGAGGAAATTCAGACACGGAGAGAGACAAGGGAGAGGCCCTGTGACCATGGAGGCAGGCTGGGAGGGATGCGACTACAAGCCAAGGGCAATGGCAGGTTTCAGGCTCCCAGCAGAGCCTGGAAGAACAGGCAGGGGTGCTCCCCTGGGGGTGGACCCTGCCTTCAGAGGGGGCACGGCCCTGCTGTGGCCTGGATTTCGGGCTCTAGCCGCCGACGCTGTGAGAGGGCGCATCTCGGCTGTGCTCAGGTCGCTGATCAGCGACTTCCATGGAAGGTACTCCCGGTGCAGGGGCAAGGGTTTCATTCCTGGTCAAGAAACTAAGATACTGCATGCCACACAGCTCTGCCAAAGAAGTAAATAAATAAAAATACTTTTTAAAAAGTGGTTGTACCATCAAGAAAAATAAAATAAGACTGGCTGGCCAGGGGAAGGCCTTTCTGAAAAGGGGACATTTGAATAAGGACCTGAATGTGGAGTGGGTGGCATGTGGTCCGTCAGTTCAGTTCAGTCGCTCAGTCGTGTCCGACTCTTCTCGACCCCGTGGACTGCAGCCTACCAGGCTCCTCTGTCCATGGGATTTTTCAGGCGAGAGGACTGGAGTATATGCTGTCTAGGTTGGTCATAACTTTTCTTCCAAGGAATAAGTGTCTTTGGTCAGCCCTCCACGAATCTTAGGGAGTGTTACAAATACGGCAGCTATCATTAAATGGGCAGGTGAGACATTAAAAAATGTGTTTCAAATCCAGGCTCTGAATGAGCAGTGTTGTGGCTTTCTCTGAGTCTCCTGGAAAATAAAGATGGTGATACTGTCATAAGGTAAAAAAAAATCATAAGTCAGTAATTCAGGGACCATCTTTGGTATATTAGATGGGAAAAGTTTACAATTTCCAATCTAATCCAATTTATCATTCTTTTCCTTTATGCTGGTCATATCATTCTTTCCTTTATTTTTCTCTTGTTTAAGAAATCTTTTTTCACACTGGAGTCATACAAATATACTTCTGCTGCTAAGTCGCTTCAGTCGTGTCCTACTCTTTGTGACCCCAGAGATGGCAGCCCACCAGGCTCCCCAGTCCCTGGGATTCTCCAGGCAAGAACACTGGAGTNTATGCTGGTCATATCATTCTTTCCTTTATTTTTCTCTTGTTTAAGAAATCTTTTTTCACACTGGAGTCATACAAATATACTTCTGCTGCTAAGTCGCTTCAGTCGTGTCCTACTCTTTGTGACCCCAGAGATGGCAGCCCACCAGGCTCCCCAGTCCCTGGGATTCTCCAGGCAAGAACACTGGAGTGGGTTGCCATTTCCTTCTCCAGAGATTGAGTTTCTAACCTTTTTTATGCTATGGATCCTCTGGTGTGTTTTTAAATGGCTAAGATAAAATTTATAGGATTACAAAGGAAATCAATTATGCTAAAATTCAGTTATTAAAATTTATGACATGCTATGATATATAGTAAATGTACTTATTTTATTTTATTTTTTTATTTTTTTTTGTATTTATTTTTTTACATGAACTCCCAATACTTATTTTAAAATAAGATTTATCAGAAAATCTAATAGCTACTATAAATTTCCATGAACATAAATAATATTTTGAGATACTTACAAAGACTGTAGCATAATATAAAAACATCTGTATTCTTATTAATGACTAAATCACAGGTACCAAAAGATTACTGTGGTCTGTTGTCTACATTAATTGCTGAATTTCTAAATTTTAGTTAGAGCTAGTGAAATTGGGCTTCGCTGGTGGCTCAGAGGTTAAAGCGTCTGCCCGCAGTGCGGAAGACCTGGGTTCGATCCCTGGGTCGGGAAGATACCCTGGAGAAGGAAATGGCAACCCACTCCAGTATTCTTGCCTGGAGAATCCCATGGACGGAGGAGCCTGGTGGGCTACAGTCCACGGGGTCGCAAAGAGTCGGACACGACTGAGCGATAAACCAGTGCCTTTCAAACCAGTGAAAATAAATATCAATTATTTTTCCATCCACATGTTCCTGAACTGACCTAATTCTACCCAAAGAAAGTAGGAAAAACCGCTAGACCATTCAGGTATGACCTAAATCAAATCCCTTATGATTATACAGTGGAAGTGAGAAATAGATCTAAGGGCCTAGATCTGATAGATAGAGTGCCTGATGAACTATGGGATGAGGTTCGTGACATTGTACAGGAGACAGGGGTCAAGACCATCCCCATGGAAAAGAAATGCAAAAAAGCAAAATGACTGTCTGGGGAGAGCTTACAAATAGCTGTGAAAAGAAGAGAGGCGAAAAGCAAAGGAGAAAAGGAAAGATATAAGCGTCTGAACGCAGAGTTCCAAAGAATAGCAAGAATAGATAAGAAAGCCTTCTTCAGCAATCAGTGCAAAGAGATAGAGGAAAACAACAGAATGGGAAAGACTAGAGATCTCTTCAAGAAAATTAGAGATACCAAGAGAACATTTCATGCAAAGATGGGCTTGATAAAGGACAGAAATGGTATGGACCTAACAGAAGCAGAAGATATTAAGAAGAGGTGGCAAGAATACACAGAAGAACTGTACAGAAAATATCTTCACGACGCAGATAATCAAGAG
>SJYX01024027.1:91244-109323 GCA_006410675.1 Oreotragus oreotragus
AACAAAGGTCCGTCTAGTCAAGGCTATGGTTTTTCCTGTGGTCATGTATGGATGTGAGAGTTGGACTGTGAAGAAGGCTGAGTGCCGAAGAATTGATGCTTTTGAACTGTGGTGTTGGAGAAGACTCTTGAAAGTCCCTTGGACTGCAAGCAGATCCAACCAGTCCATTCTGAAGGAGATCAACTCTGGGATTTCTTTGGAAGGAATGATGCTAAAGCTGAAACTCCAGTACTTTAGCCACTTCATGTGAAGAGTTGACTCATTGGAAAAGACTCTGATGCTGGGAGGGATTGGGGGCAGGAGGAGAAGGGGACGACCGAGGATGAGATGGCTGGATGGCATCACTGACTCAATGGATGTGAGTCTGAGTGAACTCGGAGAGATGGTGATGAACAGGGAGGCCTGGCCTGCTGCGATTCATGGGGTTGCAAAGGGTCGGACATGACTGAGTGACTGAAATGAACTGAACTGACAGATTGTGTGTTCATCTCTCAGTCTTGCCCAGCTCTTTGGGACCCTATGGACTGCAGCAGGCCAGGCTTCCCTGTCCTTCACCATCTCCTGGAGTTTGTACAAACTCAAGTCCATTGAATTGGGGATGCTATCTAACCATCTCATCCTCTATCGCCCCCTTCTCCTCCCACCTTCAATCTTTCCCAGCTTCAGGGTCTTTCCCATTGAGTCAGCTCTTCGCATCAGGTAGCCAAAGTATTGGAGTTTCAGCTTCAGCATCAGTTCTTTCAATAAATATTCAGGACTGATTTCCTTTAGGATGGACTGGTTGGATCTCCTTGCAGTCCAAGGGACTCTCAAGAGTCTTCTCTAACACCACAGTTCAAAAGCATCGATTCTTCGGTACCTAGCCTTCTTTATGGTCCAACCATATAGTTGAATATATGGATGTTTGTTGGCAAATGATGTCTTTGTTTTTTAATACGCTGTCTAGGTTTGTCATAGCTTTCCTTCCAAAGAGCAAGCGTCTTTCAATTTCATGGCTGCAGTTACAGTCAGCAGTTATTTTGGAGCCCAAGAAAATAAAATCTGCCACTGTTTCCATTTTTTCCCCATCTATTTGCCATGAAGTGATGGGACCAGATGCCATGATCATAGTTTTTTGAATGCTGAGATTTAAGCCAGCTTTTTCACTCTCCTCTTTCACCTTCATCCAGAGGTCCTTTAGTTCCTCTTCACTTTCTGCCATTTGGGTGGTGTCACCTGCAAATCAGGCTTCCCAGATGGCGCTAGTGGTAAGAACCCACTTGCCAACGCAGGAGATATAAGAGATGAGAGTTCGATTCCTGGGACAGGAAGATCCCCTGGAGAAGGAAATGGTGACCCACTCCAGTGTTCTTGCCTGGAGAATCCCGTGGACAGAGAGCCTGGCAGGTCCATAGGGTTGCAAAGAGTTGGGCACAACTGAAGCGACATAGCATGCATGCATGCATCTGCATATCTGAGGCTGTTGACATTTCTCCTGGCAATCTTGATTTCAGCTTGTGATTCATTCAGCCCAGTATTTCGCATGATGTACTCTGGCAAACCACTTCAGTCTTGGAAGAAGCTTCCAAAAGGACTGCAGAAAGATTCTCTTCCCATTGGGGAAGGGAAGCCCTCTGCCCAGCTGCATGATCCTCTACCTAAATCTGCCACTGTTTCCATTTTTTCCCCATCTATTTGCCATGAAGTGATGGGACCAGATGCCATGATCATAGTTTTTTGAATGCTGAGATTTAAGCCAGCTTTTTCACTCTCCTCTTTCACCTTCATCCAGAGGTCCTTTAGTTCCTCTTCACTTTCTGCCATTTGGGTGGTGTCACCTGCAAATCAGGCTTCCCAGATGGCGCTAGTGGTAAGAACCCACTTGCCAACGCAGGAGATATAAGAGATGAGAGTTCGATTCCTGGGACAGGAAGATCCCCTGGAGAAGGAAATGGTGACCCACTCCAGTGTTCTTGCCTGGAGAATCCCGTGGACAGAGAGCCTGGCAGGTCCATAGGGTTGCAAAGAGTTGGGCACAACTGAAGCGACATAGCATGCATGCATGCATCTGCATATCTGAGGCTGTTGACATTTCTCCTGGCAATCTTGATTTCAGCTTGTGATTCATTCAGCCCAGTATTTCGCATGATGTACTCTGGCAAACCACTTCAGTCTTGGAAGAAGCTTCCAAAAGGACTGCAGAAAGATTCTCTTCCCATTGGGGAAGGGAAGCCCTCTGCCCAGCTGCATGATCCTCTACCCCCCAGTGCAATCATTCTTGTTTGGAAAAAGATGCTCCAGAAGTCTCCTGTTGTGAACACGTGTGAGGCAGGAACACGGTCTGTGGCAGCGCTGAGCCACGCTGCCGTGTCGGAACCTGAGGCCAAAGGAAAGAAATCAGGGGTCCTGATTCTGTCTTTATTTAAAATTTGGATATTTCAGTCATCGTGGAACTTTACTCACTAATGTGTATTTTTTAAAAAATATTGCATTAAGGGAATTCAGAAAATTCAACATTCAGAAAATGAAGATCATTGCTTCTGGTGCCATCACTTCATGGGAAATAGATGAGGAAGCAGTGGAAACAGTGTCAGACTTCATTTTTTTGGGCTCCAAAATCACTGCAGATGGTGACTGCAGCTGTGAAATTAAAAGACGCTTACTGCTTGGAAGAAAAGTTATGACCAACCTGCTGCTGAGTCACTTCAGTCATGTCCGACTCTGTGCGACCCCATAGACGGCAGCCCACCAGGCTCTCCCGTCCCTGGGATTCTCCAGGCAAGAACACTGGAGTGGGTTGCCATTTCCTTCTCCAATGCACGAAAGTGAAAAGTGAAAGTGAAGTCGCTCAGTCGTGTCCGACTCTTAGTGATCCCATGGACTGCAGCCCACCAAGCTCCTCCGTCCATGGAATTTTCCAGGCAAGAGTACTGGAGTGGGGTGCCATTGCCTTCTCCGATGACCAACCTAGTAGCATATTTAAAAGCAGAGACATTATTTTGCCAACAAAGATCCGTCTAGTCAAGGCTATGGTTTTTCCAGTGGTCATGTATGGATGTGAGAGTTGGACTGTGAAGAAAGCTGAGCGCCGAAGAATTGATGCTTTTNGGATGGCCTTTGTTATTGCTGACCCGTCTCTAAGCTGTGTCCGACTCTTTGTGACCCCACGGGCTGCAGCGTGCCAGGCTTCCCTGTCCTTCTCTATCTCCTGGAGTTTGCTCAAACTCATGTCCGTGGAGTCGGTGGTCCCATCCAACCATCTCACCCTCTGTTGCCCTCTTCTCCTCCTGCCCTTAATCTTTCCCAGCATCAGGGTCTTTTCCAATGAGTTGGCTCTTCGCCCCAGGTGGCCCAAGTATTGGAGCTTCAGCATCAGTCCTTCCAGTGAATATTCAGGGCTGATTTCCTTTAGGATGGACTGGTTTGGTCTCCTTGCAGTCCAGGGGACTCTCAAGAGTCATAGAATGACCTTGGCTTGTGGTTAATATGTGCAGGAACCTAACTGTTGTTAAGATAACAAGATAATCCAATAGCTTCTCTAAGAAATTCTCAAAGTCCAAAGTCTCTTGTTTTGCTATAGTTACCAAAACGCGTACTCAGTTCTATACAGAGATACCTCCAGGCCATGATTCCCAAACAACAGACCAGCAGTGAAAGTTTGGGAAGCTGAACAGCAAGCTCCTTTCACCTCATGATCCTGTAGATCTTTCTCTGAAAGATGCAGGAGTGCTCAGTTGTGTCCAAACCTTTGCAGCCCCACAGACTGTATTCCCCCAGGCTCCCCTGTCCAAAGAATTTTCCAGGCAAGAATACTGGGGTGGACTGCCGTTTCCTACTCCAGGGGATCTTCCTGACCCAGGGATTAAACCTGTGTCTCCTGCATTGGCAGGTGAATTCATTACCACCGTGCCACCTGGGAAGGCCACAGGAGAGAGCTTAGGTAAATGTGAAAAAGAATCTGCTCTCAAGGTAAGCCAAGGCAGGGAGGGCACTGGAATGTGTTGTAGATACCAAGAACCATTCATTAAAAGAACCGAATGTAACTTATCCCAGGGGTAACCAGGAGTCTCAGCTACCTAGCAGCTTTAAGCAAATGGTTGTTTAAAAAATCCCTCCAGATTGACTAGTTTGATTAAAAAGTCAAGAACAAACACAAACAAAAACCAAACAAACAAGAATGGGAAATAAGCTTAACTTTATGTGCTAACTTTTGTCAGCTGAAGAGCCTGACACAGAGAGAGTGATCCTGAAGGTTCAGTCTGAAGAAAAGTATCAGGATCAATTAGTAATGTCTGCCACGAGCACCCAGGAGGACTAGTGGTCTGCGTGGCAACTAGGCAGGGAGAAAAGAGAGTAGACTATAAGAACTATGTTAATTACAAGAAACTATTAAGAAATCGAAGCCACCTCACCTTTTGATGCTGTTTTTGGTCTTTCTTGTACTCAGGGATTGCGTGATGCGGTTTTTCCCACTCCCCGTGCTAGGGAACAGGGTAAGTACTGGTCCCATCGCCTCCCTTCTTGGTTTGCCTAACTTCCCAGCTATCTTGAAGGCTCATGGGCAACAGTAGCAGGAGGGAGGTGAGACTGGCTGGAGCCCCACCTTTGCTGAGATTGTGGAGTGGTGACTCAGTTCCCAAGCGCTAATCGAATGTTGACCATCTACCCTGCAGGGCTCTCCTAGTAGCTCAGTTGGTAGAGAAAATGCTTGCAATGCAGGAGACCCGGGTTTGACTCCTGGCTTGGGAAGATCCCCTGGAGAAGGAAATGGCAACTCGCTCCAGTATTCTTGCCTGGAATTCTTGTCCAGAATCCCATGGACAGAGACACCTGGCAGGCTGCAGTCCATGAGGTTGCAAGAGTCAGATATGACTTGGCAACTAAACCACCACCACCCTGTAGGCTAGTAAATGCTAGGCATGTGCAGAGAAGGAGGGCTGGGTGCAAAAAATTCAAGGTTTACACTCCCCATAGTTTCTTGACTGGCAAGAAGCAATTAGAACAGTGCCATGGCCTGCAAACCACACTCTCAAAGAATCAGGGGTAGGTAGAAGGTGGGATAGCCAAAGTCTCCTCTCTCTGACCCTGTAGACCCTTATGCAGTTGTGGATTGGAAGGAGACCACCCAGAACCTGGGCACCCTGTCCTGAGGGCCGCCATATAGCCCTGCGGAATTCTGGCCAACTTCTCCCAAAATGTGCCTTGAGCTTCCCACTTCTCTTCATTGCCACTGCCCCTGTTCCAGTACTGGACGCTGTCACCTCTCCCTGGACAGTGCCGGGGCCTCCTAACAGCTCTCCCTGCAACTGTACCCCTACCTTCCACCCCATCCCCTGGTTCCCCTTTCCGGAGTCCACTCTTTAAGCAAGTTAGCGGCATGATCTTTTAATACACGAATCTGACTCCATCACCACACGCTTAAGTCTTCTTCCCTTGGGGCTTCCCGTTTTTCTCTTGACTCTCACACTTAGTGGGCACACTGGCCTTTAGGTGGTCCTTTGCAGGCAGACCCTCCCACCTAAATCACCCACCCTTTCTCTCCCTCCTTCTTTATTAACAGCCACCTCCTGCTCCTTGTTGGTTTGAATGTCACCTTCCAGGGAATCCAGGCAAGGTAAGGTCCTGATTGTTACAGTTTTGCAAAGCACCTCATACTTTCTATAGAGACAGAGATTAAAACTGTAGCTAGTTATTTGTAGAATTATTTGCACAATGTCTTCTCCCTGCTAGACCCTAAGCTCTAGGAGAAGAGGTCTTTTTACTACAGCATTTCAGGATCTTAGTATAGCCCCCAATGCAGCTCTTGGCATATGCTTAATATTTATTGAATAAATTAGTAAATGGAAGGGGACAGTGATGGGTGGATGGATGGGTAGATGGCTGGGGCTTTCTGTGATTAAAGGTGATTCAACTCCTCTTTGGTATCTTTAGGAAAAGCGAGTATAGGGGAGGAAGATGGGTGGATGGATGAGTGCGTGGATGGATGAGTGCATGGATGGATGGATGATGGATGGATGAGTGGATGGATGGATGGATGGGTAGATGGATGGAAGGATGGATGGGTAGATGGATGGATGCGTGGATAGACAGATGAGTGGATGAATGGATAGATGGATGGATGGGTAGACAGATGGGTGGATATGTAGTTCTAGATTGTGGCTTCATTTCCCAGGAATCCGAGCTTTGTCTCTTCAGGACTCCAGAGATGAGTGTCTAGAATCCCATCCCTCAAAATGTCATTTAAAAAGGAAAAAAATAAAAAGCAAATGAGAACTCAATAGATCAGGGGAAGGAAACAGAACGTTGAGCATTCATTTATGTTGCAGGGAAAGCGGGATGGAAGAAGGCACTTGAGTGACTGCTGTTCGCCCTTCCAGCGCATCGCAGCAGCATAACTGCCACATGATGCTGCTTTGCCCTGGGGCCTCCTGAAAGCCAAGCAGCCAGGTGAGCCCAGCAGTTTCACAAACCCACTTTTACATACACGTGGCAGACTTCTACTCACTACTTGACCCTGAAAATCGCTACTTTGTGTATCAGTAGCAACACAAGGGAACAACAGAAAATGGAATAAACGTTGTTCTCGGCTCACTTGGATCTAACCTAGGTATCTTACTCTTTTGCTGCCAACGTATTTGGTGGCATGAGAGCTAGGGAATGGGGCATGAAAGACGCAACAGCAGAAAAAAATCCAGTAGATCTTCCAAAGACTGCTCTCCAGGACAAGTTCAAGGATTCACCCATGGCTTCCCCACTCCCTGTGATGGCTGGGTCTCTGCTCTCATCTGGGTAATGCATGTTGCATTGAGGTTTTCTGTGATTGTATCAGGGGTGTGGGCTCCTTTCGGCCACCAAGGCGAATCCAAAGGTGGATTGATGGACCCGAATGGCATGGATAAGTCTCAGGGGATCTGATAACCGCAGCCCTGCAGGACCGTTGTGTGGACCAGGGAGCATCCTTTCCTAGGATGTGGCACAGGGCAGCTTGGCTGGGTGAGGCACTCACTCCGTGAGCCCATGGCACTCCCGCAAGGGTCCCCAACTGATCAGTGCCCATCAGTTGTGGGCAGAGATCTCAGGGGCCAAAGGGAACGACCTGGGGCTCCCTAGAGCCGTGCCCCAGTGTCTAGCACCACGTCCAGCCCCTGGACACGGACGAGGACGTTTGTCGGTGAGGAAGAAATAACGAATGATGTTTCAGAGATGTGAATATGGGCCAAATATCAAGTAGAATGTTCTGGTCACTAGAACTGCCCGTGATGGGATGGCCTGCCTTGGGAAGCACCAGTGGGGGTCAGCAACTCCCCGATACACATTCTGGTTAGACTGGATCAGCGAGAAAGCATTTAGTGGCGGCAGCCTGATGCTGACTCCAGGGGTTCAGACACACGTGGGGCTCTGCTACATCCAACTGTGTGGGACTTAAAGGCAGCTGGCTTCAATGACCTCATCTGTGAAATGGAGGTAATAACCCACTCTCGGTTCTCTTAAAGAAGCACCTGAGACAAGGACGTGAGCCCAAGGCATTTGTTTGGGAGGTGATCCAGGAAGTCCAAGGGAAGCAGCAGTGAGAGGCGGGTGAAGAAGTGGGTAAAATCTACCAAGGGCGCCTTAGTAAGCCCTGCCTGGCCGCTGGGGCTCACTCCTGTCAGGGAGCCCAGTGGAATGCCCTTCTCTGAAGGATGAAAGTGATGTCCAGCAGCTTGAAGCAGGTCTTCAGTTCCCGGCCAAAGACGGAGGTCAGGCTGCAGCCGTGAGCGTGCTGAATCTCACCCCTGGACAAGGCTCCCACAGCTCTGCCGAAGATGAATTCCCATGAAGAAATGGGGAGCAGTGTTTGCGAAGAGGAAAGAGAGTTCATGTGGATAGACAGACAGATGCGCGGACTCAGAGAGTGTCACCCACATGGCGCTTTGAATCACTCTTACAGGCCATTCTGCTGGGTTTCCTTTGCCCAGTCATCTTGCTTTCCCTGGTTCTGAGTCTGTATTTGGGTCTCCCCGGTAGCTCAGTGGCAAAGAATCTGCCTGCCAACCCAGGAGACGCAGGAGATGTGGGCCTGATCCCCGGGTCGGGAAGATCCCCAGAAGGAAACGGCAACCCCCTCCAGTATTCTATAGCCTGGGGGATCCCACGGACAGAGGAGCGTGGCGGGCTACAGTCCCAGAGTCCCAGAGGCAGACACGACTGAGGGGCGGAGCACGCACGCCCGAGTCTGTGTGCGGGCTACCCCACGGGTGCGCGCGCCTCTTAGGGATTCCAGCGAAGGGGCCGGCGGGGGAGCTGTATCACTTACTCTGCGGGGCCGCCCCTCCCTTCTGAACTCCAAGGCGCCTTCCTGTGCGCATGTAGTTGGGAAGGCCTCCCATACCTTGAGAATGAGAGAACTGTGGTCTCTTATCTGGGTGGGGCTCAGCTCCTCCTGGTCTCCATCCTGGAGTTTCTGCCTGCGGGGACACACCCTAGCTGTTCAGCCTGGTGCCCATCTGTCTCTCGCCTCTAAAGGCCCCCTGTCTCTCCACCACCGCCCATCGCCAGCCTTCCAGGCAAACCTGCCTGCTCTTCAGGGCAGACCCAGCTTCCTCTCTCCCCAAATCAGAAGCCACTGGAAGTGGGGAGCGGTCCCTCCAGCCACAGCTGTGGTCAGAGGTGGACAAGTGTTTCCAAAGTTGCAGGATGGAACAGGAGCTCCATGAGAGAGGGACTTGTCAAGACAGCGGTCACTCAATAAATGTATTTTGAATTAATGCACATTATAAGGATTAAAGAAAATAATACTCTAAAGTGTTCAGCGCTCTGCCCGAGACAGTAAAGTGCTACGCCCAGCTGCTATTTCTGTTGTTACTGATTTCCTTTTCTTAACAGACAGTGGTGCCTCCAAGAGGAATGGAAACCATCTGGGGTGATGCTGTAACATTTGGGCTTGTGTGTTTGCTTGGAGGACTCGCTGTTTTGGAGAAGATGGAAATAGTTCTGACCGACAGAATGAACGCTTTGCAGGGATCCGGGAACAGTGCAGTTTCTCAGCTGGCTTTTAGTGAAGTCACTTCCTTTAATGCCCTCTGACATGTGGCCTAGTGGTTTTCTGAGTTAAACTGACAGTTTTAAAGCAGGAACAATAGGACTTGTGTCAGGGAGGATTAGCTGGTGACCCCCAGATGTCCTAAGTAGTGGTTTAACGGGATGGATGATTAAAAAAAAAAATACCAAAAGTTGTGCACTCTCTCGCCATTGAGCTCAAACCCTACCCCAAGGTGCAAAAAATCAAGAGGCTGAAGCATTTTTATCCCGTGAATCCATGCTCTGAACTGTCTGAAGCTGCTTCAGCCACATTAACCATCATATACCTCCCGGATGAAGGCGGAGCCCCACGGCAGGTGGGGTTTCTCATTTTCCTGCCAGAGAAGCCCTGTTCTGCAGAGTTGCTTTTGAAAGCTGTGGTCTTGACCCGGATCTGTTTCCTAAAGGGAATCTTTTCTCCACCCTGAACAAAGTCGGCCTCAGGGAAGGAGGCAGGTGAGGCGCCCTGGATGGCTGGTGTGCCCGGGATACCATGGAGAGATAAAAAAAAAATACCAAAAGTTGTGCACTCTCTCGCCATTGAGCTCAAACCCTACCCCAAGGTGCAAAAAATCAAGAGGCTGAAGCATTTTTATCCCGTGAATCCATGCTCTGAACTGTCTGAAGCTGCTTCAGCCACATTAACCATCATATACCTCCCGGATGAAGGCGGAGCCCCACGGCAGGTGGGGTTTCTCATTTTCCTGCCAGAGAAGCCCTGTTCTGCAGAGTTGCTTTTGAAAGCTGTGGTCTTGACCCGGATCTGTTTCCTAAAGGGAATCTTTTCTCCACCCTGAACAAAGTCGGCCTCAGGGAAGGAGGCAGGTGAGGCGCCCTGGATGGCTGGTGTGCCCGGGATACCATGGAGAGAGAAAACGAAAAGGACACTTTAGACAGAGTTCAGGGGGGCTTCCTGCAGGCACCTTGGCCTGGTGCCCTGCAGCTTCCATTTATCTTTCTTTGGCTGCATGGAGAGGCTTGCAGGATCCTAGCTCCCCAACCGGGGACTGAACCTAGGCCATGACAAAGAGCTGAGTCCTAAGCCCCGGCCCCCAGGGGACTCGCCCCGGCAGCTTCAGAATCCCCTCGCAGCCCCCTTCTGCAGGGTGGCAGCTTGGATCTGAGCCCTCCGGGCCGCTCCACTGAGGTTTCTCCCACCGCCCAGCTAGCGTTTTCACACGGCACGTGTCCACACCCTACTGCATGGCCACCCTGAAGACTGAAGCTCTCATTTTCAGGCATTTGATATTCTCCTGGCCTGGGAAGATGGGTTCCAGAAGCCGGCTGTCTTTTTTTTCTCCTGTAGTCTAAGGTGTCCAACCTTCTCTTCCTCCAAACAAATGTTCCTGGATCACACTGCAAAGAGCAGCAGGAGAAAGAGCTAAAAGTGCGTCGGCCTGAGCTGCCCTGTCAATACGAATGCATTCAGGAGGCTGAAGGCGGCTCCCAGGACAGCTATGGCAGGACTGGCATTCGAATATTTAGTGGCCGAGTAATTACTGTAGTAATTAATTTCCGTTGCTTAATCCAGCAATCAGCATGTCACTTTACACATGGGAAAACGTTAGTCCCTGTAGGGGAGTGTGTGCGTGTAAAATACAGAGCGGCAATTGGTAAGATCTGGAGATCTGTTTATGGAATAAATAAGATGCTTTTAGATGGGTTTTGCAGTCATGGATTTGGGGGAAAAGCAGGAAAGTAAATAAAGAGAGAAAGGAAAATGTCCCGCGACTTCCCTGGCGCTCCAGTGGCCAAGATTCCGTGCTCCCAATGCAGGGGACCCGGGTTCAGTCCCTGGTCAGGGAGCCAGATCCCACAGGCCGCAACTAAAAAAAAACACCAGACCCCACACCTGGTACAGTCAAAACAAACAACAAATATTTTAAAAAAAAAATGTCCCAAATTTCAAATCCCACCCTTGTGAGAATTTCTGCAAATTAGTGTGTTAGTCACTGTCGTGTCTGACTCTTTGGGACCCCATGGACCGTACCCTGCTAGGCTCCTCCATCCATGGGATTCTCCAGGCAAGAACACTGGAGTGGGTAGCCATTACCTTCTCCAGGGAATCTTCCCAACCCAGGGATCAAACCCTCGTCTCCTGCATTGCAGGCACATTCTTTAGGTTTGGCCAAAAGTAACACTTTGCAGCTTTGGAAATAGCAACATGAAATGAATTAAGCTTTCACAAATCCTGCCCTGGGCTTTCCTGATCCATGATGCTCCATAGAAATATCCTACAGGACACATGTCATTTTAACTTTTCTAAGACCGTACATTTTATTTTTTATTTTTATTTCTACTTTATTTTACTTTACAGTACTGTATTGGTTTTGGCATACATTGACATGAATCTGTCACGGAAGACCGCACATTTAAAAAGTACCAACAGATAATGAAATTATTTTTAAAATGAAATTCACTTAATGTACTAGATCTGAAATATTATGGCCTTAAAATCAATAGGACAAAATATTACTGGGACAGTTTGCATTTTTTTTCATATAGTCTTTGAAACCTGATAAGATTTTTACAATGGTAGCATATTCCAGTTTAGTTCAAAATTTGGTTTCTCACTCTCAATGGTCACATTCAAAATGCCCAACAGCCACCTGTGACTAGCAGCCTCTCTACTGGCCAAATGGAGATCCAGGGTGCTGGTCAGAGGCACTTCTACGAAGCCGCTGCTGATACAACAATGTATAGCTGATAGCGTTGTTTCAGGGGTCAAAGACGATGTGATTCAATTCAAGTGGTTCCTGGACACTTTGACAGACTGAGGTAGAGACTGGCGTGTCTTCCTCAGCTTTGAGCTCCCCTTGACGCCTCTCTCGTGTCTGTTCTCATCCTCCCGGGTGGACCCAGGCATACAGAATGTCTCATCCCACACCATGGGAGCAGGTAGAGAAAAATAATGGAAGCTGACTCTGAACTCAAGGGATTTGCCATCAGGAAGAAGCTGCTGCTGCTGCTGCTTCAGTCGTGTCTGACTCTGTGCGACCCCATAGACAGCAGCCCACCAGGCTCCCCCGTCCCTGGGATTCTCCAGGTATGAACACTGGAGTGGGTTGCCATTTCCTTCTCCAATGCATGAAAGTGAAGAGTGAAAGAAAAGTCGCTCAGGCATGTCCGACTCTTCGCGACCCCATGGACTGCAGCCCACCAGGCTCCTCCGTCCATGGGATTTTCCAGGCAATAATAGAGGCTGCATCAAAACAAAAGGGTGGGCAAGTCCCATCAGACAGTACAGAGTCTGACGTCAGGTGAAATGTGATTAAACGCCAAAGTGAAAGGTGCGTGGGGGTAGAGAGGGTGGCTGCACTCACCGGGACAATTTCCAGGGAGAGGCAGGGTCCTTCCAAGCTGACTAGGCTTCCCGCGGGTCCAGAAGAAAGGCGTGTGGGGAGGGCAAGGTGCCGTGGAGACGCAGCAAGCACCCCCCCGATGCCATGCTCACAAAGCTGGGATTCAGTCTGTCAGACTGCACCTGCCTGGCTCTGCTCAGTTCAGCTCAAATTCAGTTCAGTCGCTCAGCTGTGTCCCACTCTCTGGGACCGCATGAACTGCAGCACGCCAGGCCTCCCTGTCCATCACCTGCTCCCGGAGTTTACTCAAACTCATGTCCATCGAGTCGGCGATGCCATCCGACCATCTCACCCTCTGTCTGCTCTATTCGAGGTCAGCCCAAAATTGCTGTGCCTCTCGGCCAACCAGCTTTGCGTTTTTTTTTCAAAAGCCTCCGTTTCCCTTTTTGCCCTGTTTCAGACTTCCCTTTCCTCACCCACTCTGTAGCCATGAGTGCACCAGACTGGCTCCCCATCTTCTGGGGGGACTGTGCTTTCAGCCCCCATGTAGCTGGGTGGGGCCATGTGACCAGCTCTGGCCCGTGAGCTGAGAGCAAAAGCGAAGGACCCGCTCCCGGGCCAAAGCACTGAACTGCTGCTGTGGGGCCTCCAGAACGTCCTTCAGAGAGATGGCGTGAGATGGCTGCTCCGCCGTAACCACAGGGATCCAGCCTTTGTTCTGGCTTCGAATGGGCATGTCCTCGAGGCAGGACTCCATCGTGGGGGGTTTCAATTCTGTCCCATAGATGTTGAAGATAAGCTCCAGTCCTTTGGCCACTTGATGCAAAGAGTCAACTCACTGGAAAAGCCCCTGATGCTGGGAAAGATTGAAGGCGGGAGGAGAAGCGGGCAACAGAGGATGAGATGGTTGGATGGCGTCACCGACTCGATGGACATGAGTTTAAGCGAGCTCCGGGAGACAGCTAAGGACAGGGAAGCCTGGCGTCTGCAGTCCCTGGGGTCGGACACGACTGAGCGACTGAGGAAGAACCCCCGAGGGAGTTTGGGGTGCGGGGACTGGGTAGAGGGGCCAGGAGGGGAAGGTCTAAGTATACCTCAAAAGCCTTGGAGTGCCTTGCTCTGCTGAGGGAAACCCCCTCCACGGTCACCTAAGACCTTAGGAGGCTCCTTCCAGGAATCAGAGGCTGGGGATGAAGACAGACCCAGGTCCGGTGCCCAGTGCATTGTCCAGCCCCTCCCACGGGAGCCAGGCAGGGTCAGCACTCGGGTGCCTGGGGCGGGCGGGGGGACGAGACCCCAGATCTGTCTCAGAGAATGAGAAGGAAGGGGACGGGGCTCAGACATGGTGCTGAAGGGAGCGAAGGATGTGGGGCCAACGTGGTTTCCCTGGACCGCCGTCCAGAAGGCCCCTCTTCCTCGGTGGGGCTGCAGCCACGCTCCTTCCCAAGCCCTCCCCTCCCCGCTCACCCCTCCCAGGCCGTCCTTAGTCACCTCCAAGGTGAGGGACGGGTCTCCCACGCTCAGTCCGTCATTTAACACACAGGCGTTGAAGACCTCAGTGGGCTTGGCTTCAGGATACAGAAGTGTGCCGATGGACTTCTTTCCCTGAGGAATTCCATCTGGTGGGGGAGAGAGATGAGCTCTAAGCGCTGGGAAAGACCTCCAAAGGGGGTTGCTGGGGGCACAGAGATGCACAGGGCAGTCAGGGAGGGCTTCCCGGGGGAGGTGAGGCAGCAGCAGTCAGGCAAAGTTAAGGGAGGGGCTGTCCAGGCACAAGTAGTGAGGGACACAGGAGAACGGATGGAGCTGGGCCGTTCGGAGAAGGCTAAGTGTCTGGGCAGGAGCGGCCCAGGGGACCCTGTGGGCAAGCAGTAAGGTATTAGGCTGGAATGGAGGGGGCAGGACCTGTCACCAAGGGCCTGGTAACCATGGCAATGGGGATGCGCACAGGCCAGCCAGGAGCTGCTGCAGAGATTCAACAAAGGAACATCTTGATCAGATTCGTGTGCAGTTGGAAGGGGGTAGGGAGAAGGGTTATTCTGTG
The DNA here is from genome assembly GCA_006410675.1 of Oreotragus oreotragus. Lineage (NCBI taxonomy): Eukaryota > Metazoa > Chordata > Mammalia > Artiodactyla > Bovidae > Oreotragus > Oreotragus oreotragus. The sequence continues at coordinate 105,630 of SJYX01024027.1, forward strand.
ACCTGGCAGATAGGAAGTGACCTTTGTTGAGGGTTTATTTGTGTGTTTTGTGTGTTTATTTGTGTTCAGCGAAACTCGCTCTGGCACAGATGATGGGGAAAGATGAGCCCTGGGCAGAGGGTGGGAGGAGGACAGGAGCTGACGGAAGACTTCTGACAAGTTGCAGGCGCTTGGCTTGCTCTGGGTGAGGGGCCAGGGAGCGGTGGGAGGGGCGGGATGGTGGAGAGAGAGACCCCATGAGATGGAGGAGTCAGAGGCAGAGAGGGGCAGCTGGGACAGAAGCTGTCCAGGCAGAGGGAAGGCAGCGAGGAGGCGGCGCAGAAGCAGGGACCAGCCTGGACTCAGGATGGCTGAGGCTCTTCTGAAGTGGTGGGCTGTGTGCTCGGCCCCTCATCGTGTCTGACGCTTTGCGGCCCCATTGACAGTAGCCCATCAGGCTCCTCTGCCCATGGGCTTCTCCAGGCAAGAGTAGTGGAGTGGGTCTCCATGCCCTCCTCCAGGGGATCCTCCCAACCAGGGAGCGAACCCTTGCGTCTCCCGCATTGGCAGGTGGATCCTTTACCACTAGCGCCATCTGCAAGGAGGGATGTTTAATTTTATTTTGTTTAGCGTATAAGTCAGTGGTCCCCAATCGGGGGCCGGTTTCACAGAAGACAATTTTTCCACGGACCGGGGTTGTGAGGTGTGGGGGTGCAGGCAGGGATGGTTTCCAGATGATTCAAGCACATTTACTGTGCACCTGATTTCTATTACTATCATAATGCAGAATCAGTGGAAGCCCTAAGCTTGCCTTCCAGCAACTAGATGGTCCCATCTGGGGGCGATGGGAGGGGGACGGGGAGCGGCTGTAAACAGACAGAGCTTCACTCGCGTGCCCACCGCCCACCTCCTGCTGTGCAGCCTGTCCCCTAACAGGCTCCCGATGGTCAGCAGCCTGGAGGTTGGGGACCGCTGGTTTACATCATTAGCAGCACTAGACTTCAGGGTCCTCCTACCCTAACCCCGTCGCCCACCAACCCTCATTAAAATGACTTCCCTGTAGATGTGGGTCACAACCACAGGTCCGAAGAGGACCCAGAGAAGTCGGGAGAAGCGAGAAACGGGGACACAAGGAGACACGGATAAAGGAAGGTCCCCCACGGAGGATTACTGGAGATCCCAGCGGGTGGAGGGGGCTCTCGTCATGTGAGCCAAATTTATTTATTTATTTATTTAGAACATTTTTGGCCACACCCCATGGCATGTGGGACCTCAGTTCCCTGACCAGGTATTAAACCTGGGCCCCCTGCAGTGGAAGGCAGAGTCTTAACCACTGGGCTGCTGAGGAAGTCCCCAAATTCTTTAATGTAATAAAGAAAAGATGACCAAGAAGGTGACAGACACTTGGGCTATACCAACCTTTGAATAAGAAAATACAGGTAAAACGTTATCTGTATTTTCCTTAAAACACCTCAGTACAGACATGAGGTTTATGTATATGCAACTTAATTTCAGTTGATGACCAAGGTGGAGGGAGGTAGTTAGTAAACGTGGGGAAAACCCCAGGTTTCAAATGTCGCTTCCTAAATCTCCCCCGGAGTTTAATTAAGAACTATGTAAAATACATCTTTTGGCTAAGCGAGCAGTGTCCATGATATGATCATGGCTGGAAAGATACATACAAGCGAGTCTTCGTGTTTGCAAGAAAGCAGCGTTCGAATCTATTGCTTTGGGCCCAGAAACTCGGTCTTGTCCTCTCCTTGCCCCATCGCCAATACTCTTAGAGGAGTCTGTCACCTCATTCGGTAAAACAGTTAGTTCTGCCAGGAGAATATTACTGCATTTGCCTCAGAGGAACCCCAGGTAGTTAGGGCACCTAAACAACAGCTCCTTCCTGCCAGCCCAGGACTCGGGGCTTAAAGGATGAGACTGCTCTCTCAAATAGCCACGCCTATCTGGACGGAAGATCAAGCTGATTCAGGGGTGCGGCTCCTTCCTGGTGCTTCCTTCTTGATTCTGCTTCAGCCCCTAGAGTACTGTCTTCCCGGGTCAGCGCTGAGTCGTGGGATCCCCACGTTTCTCCGTTTTTCTTTCCCTTCCTACAGAAAGGGGAAAGAAGGACATCTGGGTGCATTTGGTCATGTCCCCAAGCTGGAGTAGAAGTCTTCGATTGTTTCGGTTGGATGAGTTGGGCTGTCTCTCAGAAGAGAACCTGGGAGTGGATCACCTCCCTTGTGCTCACATTTCATTGGGTCAGACTTTGTCATTCACCCCGCCACCACCCCGGGGTGGGGCAAGACTGGAGAGAAGTGAGGTCCCGGGCTCAAGAGCATCCGAGTACCTTCAGGTCCGTTACTGCGAGAGAAGGGAGAGTGGACTTCGGTCTCTGCCATAGAGCTCTTCCTCGCGGTTCTCATCGAAGGGCGTAAAAGGGCAGAGGGCTGGGACTTCACAGGAACAGGCAGCAGCTAGGCTTGGTGCCTGTGGCGTGTGCGCATGTGTCTCTCTGAGGCCCCGTGGGCTGTAGCCTGCCAGGCTCCTCTGTCCATGAAATTTTCCAGGCAAGGATCCCCGAGTGGGTTGCCATTTCCTACTCCAGCAGCTCTTCCCAAACCCAGGGCCTGAACCCACATCTCCTGAGTCCCCTGCCACCACTGGGCCACCTGGGAAGCCTAATGTTTGTAGGTGCGGCGGGATTTGGCCTCAGAACTGCTTTCATTATCATTTACTCGATGGTGAGGCTGTAGATAAGAGCCGGCTGCTCTGAGCATGGGGTGACCAGCATCACTTGGCAGCTTGTTAGCAAGGTAGGACCGGGGTCCCACCCCTGACCTGCTAAGTCAGAAACGGCCCTTTAACTACATTGCCAAGAGATTCCTGGAGAAGCAGAGTCTCCCCAAACCTTTACTTGATCTTGACTTCGGCCTCTTACGTGGACAGTCTTCCATTGCTTCTTTCCAGCTGGAAGAGTCCACGTAGCACCCGTGACAGCAGTTTTCAAACTGTGACTGAGGCCCCACCAGTGAGCAGTGACATCACGTTTAGCAGATCCTACCCGGCGCTGAAAGAACGGAAGGGCACACAGAATGAAGAGCGTCCGTTGAGGTCGAGCGTTGATTTCAGTTACAGACACTTGGAGACGTGTCAGAGCAGGTCACCGCCAAAACCCACAGAGGCATTTGGAAGTCACAGATGCAGGAGGCAGGGCTGTGGGGCAGGGAGTTGGCCGACTTAGCGGCAAACAGTCCTGGAGTTGGATACCACCTCTGAACAGCCTGCCTTTGGTCCGTGTCGACCCTCATTTCCTCCTATGTGAAAGGTGGCCTCGGAGGTAAAGAATCCACCTGCCATCGCAGGAGACGTAGGAGACACGGGTTAGATCCCCGGGTCAGGGAGATCCCCTGGAGGAGGGCATGGCGCCCCACTCCTGCATTCCTGCCTGGAGAATCCCAGGGACAGGGGGGCCTGGTGAGCTGTAGTCCACGGGGTCACACGGACTCAGACACGACTGAGCGTCTAAGCACAGCGAAGCGCGTCAGTTTCAGCCTCCTGGGTTGCGGCGCTCACCAGGGCAGGGCTGGGCATGAAGCCCTTGCGGGCCCCTCTTTCCCCTTGGAGGCATCCTCTTTCTTTTCAGGAGCAGAGTGGCTCGCCTGGGGCCTCCGTGAGTCAGGATCCCTAACTCTCTGGGCCTGTCTCCCTGATGTAAAGGAAG
>SJYX01024027.1:113891-146483 GCA_006410675.1 Oreotragus oreotragus
GGAGGCCTGGCGTGATTCATGGGGTCGCAAAGAGTCGGACATGACTGAGCGGCTGAACTGAACAGATAAATAATAAAGTTTGATTTTTTCTAAAATTTCCTGATGGTTATTCAATTCAGTTCAGTCAGTCAGTCATATCCAAATCTTTGTGACCCCATGGACTTCAGCACACCAGGGCTCCCTGTCCATCACCAACTCCCAGAGTTCACTCAAACTCATGTCCACCGAGTCGGTGATGCCATCCAACCATCTCATCCTCTGTCATCCCCCTCTCCTCCTGCCTTCAGTCTTTCCCAGCATCAGGATCTTTTTCAATGAGTCAGTTCTTCCCTTAGGTGGCCAAAGTATTGGTTATTATTGAAGGGCATCTTGCAATTATAATAAAAACCTCAAGGGCCTCTCTAACCATGGCATTTGTTATCAAGAGGCTGAGATTGGCATGAAACATACACATAACAGGTGAGCGTGAAGCTTTGACAACATCAGGGAGGAAGAAATTTTCCTCTACAATACGAGGTTCTTCCGGCTTGTCTAAGAGTTAAGTTGACTTGAGATTTATTGACAAGATAAAATCAAACAATGGTTTTGTTTCAAAAAGTCGAAAATCAAACAATATGTACAGATAGGAGAGACCCTGGGTAACTGAGTAAATCACTAAAATGGCTGCCGCCCTCACATTCGGCTAAAGATAACGGGGGATCTGGGGAGTGGTTTGGGACTCGGAAGGGGAAGAAGGCAATTCGCACGGAGACGGGGAAGCAAATGCTGAGTAGCTAAGTGTTGCTGGGTCACGCGAGGCAGTGGACACAGAGCGGGCTGTGGTCTCTCAGAATGCTCCCCACTATGCCGCATCCATATTTTTTGCAGATATTTCTTTCTACGTTCTTTTAGGCAGTTAGGGGGAAGGTCAGAGTTTCTTTCTGAGTCTTTTGGGCCTTACAAATAATCNGCTGGGTCACGCGAGGCAGTGGACACAGAGCGGGCTGTGGTCTCTCAGAATGCTCCCCACTATGCCGCATCCATATTTTTTGCAGATATTTCTTTCTACGTTCTTTTAGGCAGTTAGGGGGAAGGTCAGAGTTTCTTTCTGAGTCTTTTGGGCCTTACAAATAATCAAATTAATTCTCGTGCCAAAGAGAGTCATTTTGGGGTGGCAAACCTCACATCAGGGGCCTCCAACCTGTCTGGGCCCAGGGACCGTTTCCGTGGAAGACAGTTCTCCCATGGCCTGGGAGGTGAGGGTGGTTTCAGGATGATTCAAGCACATTACATTTATTTCGCACTGTATTTCTATTGTTATGACATCAACTCCACCTCAGATCATCAGGCATTCGATCCCAGAGGCTGGGGACCCCTTGTCCTACAGTAGAACCGCTAATATTTCACTTCTTTAAAAAGGAAAAGAAAAAAAAAAAAAAACCTGAAGGTCTGAAGCAAATATTATAATGCTAACATCTCTTAAATCTGGATGCAGGGATGTTTGGGTCTTGCTATTTAATTTCTTTCTTTTTATTTCTTTTATGTGCTATATATTAAGTCATTTATAACTGTGTGTGAATATTTTATTATTTAAAAATTTCAACTCAAATAAAATGATCTCACGGCAACTTTGTCCCTTGTGATTTTCCGTTTCATTTGTTTGATCACATCCCTAATTGATAAAATGAAGACCTTTGGCCTTTGAGGGGCAGATGGTTCAATTCAAATATCCCGCCCGCCTCCATCCTGGCCACACTCACAGCCTCTCTGTGTAGGAAACAGTCAGCCTCCTTTAGCTTCCCTGCCTCCGCAGGAGGTCCTCCTTCTGGAACAATAAACCCAGAGATTTCGCTTCACAGATGATCCTCACAGGCCTCATTCGATGCGCACGGGCTCCCCATAACAGCAATAAGAGTGCCGGTTCCCGGGTGACTAAAATGTGCCGAGTATTGTGTCAAAGGCTGTTTGTATGTCTTCTTAAAAATAAGCTCTGTTGTCTCTTTTTTGAGAACCAAAAAAAAAAGTTGGGGCGGGGGGGCACTTCCCTGGTGTTCCAGAGATTGAGGATCCACCTTCCAGTGCAGGGGAGGAGAGCTCGATCCCTGGACAGATCCTCCTAAGATCCCACGTGCTGAGGGGCAGCTAAGCCAGTGCGTCACAGCAAGAGAAGCCTGCACAGCGCAACAGAGACCCGGCACAGCCAAAAGCGAGCATGAAAACAGAACGCCACCTTGCACTCAACACCGCGCGTGCGTGCTAAGTCGCTTCAGTCGTGTCCGACTCTGTGCGGCCCTGCGGACCACAGCCCCCCAGGCTCCTCTGCCCTTGGGAGTCTCCTGGCAAGAATACTGGCGGCGGGCTGCCCTGCCCTCCTCCGGGGGAGCTTCCCGGCCCAGGGACTGAACGCGCAGCTCTTCTGTCGCCCGCGATGGTGGGCGGGCTCCTTGCCCCCAGGGCCCATCGCCTTTCTTCTTGACTCGGGCATTGCCACGTGGGCTGGAGCAAAGGCAGCCATCCTCTGACGAGGAGGCACCAAGGCTGAGGGGGCCCCCAGCCTGCTGCAGGGAGCAGAAAGGACAGAGGAGGCTCGTCCCGGGCGGGGGCCACGGCCTCTGGGCAGCCCTGTTATTTCCCGAATCCTGACGGCAGGGCTAGAGTGAGCCCAGACCTGTTCAGAGTCCACACCTTCGGCCACCAGACTGCCCTGCCTCCGGGAAGAAATCTGTTCTTTTTATTCTCAAAGTGCAGATGAAGAAACAGGTTCTGAGTCTCCCTCCCTGCCTGCCTGCCTGCCTGATGAATTATTCCTCCTCCGAGAGCCACAGGAATTCCACTCTGTCTGGGAAGCTCTCCTCCGGTCTGTGCGGCCCACGCCGCACCATCACAGGAGGACGTTTATATCCTGACTTCATCAATGCTGGTCAGTGAGTGCCTTAAAGGCAGAGACTGGCTTCTGCACATTTACATTCCCAGCGCCTAGCGCAGCACCTGACTCATTCTGGGCGCCTCCTCTTTCCAGAAATGAATACTGATTAGCGCCTGCCTTGCTCAGTCCCCAAGCGGCACACACGGCCAGGAACTCAGGTGAGCCACTCATTCCTGCTGTGTGCACAGGGCAAGGTTTGTGCAAAATGGCTCCCAGCCTTTGCAAACAAGCCACAAACCCCCACTCATCTTCACCACAGAAATCCAGCCCGAATGCTTGCCCAGCGCGAGAATGGAGGCGACGGGCGCCCTGAAAGCTCCCTGATAAGGACGTAGAGCAAGCGCGCATGCGCTCAGGCATTTAGCGGTGCCGGGACTGTGCTCAGTGAATAGACTTGGGCTTCTTTTTTTGCAAACAGGACAAAACGTCTACTTTTCTCTGTTCAGTGAGCTCTGGGTTTGATGTCAGTGAATGTCCAAATCAGCATTTTCGGGGGAGGTTTGGAGGAGAGAATAGGAAGCCCTAACCCAAAAGCTTTGTCATGTTGCCATCCCCGCTAAGACAGCTCCTGGAGGGGCAGCCTCTCCGAGCTGAGGGTGGCACCTGTCCCTTCCTGGGGGGTACGTGTGGCACTGACGCTCTATGATGCCAGCGCGCCATGCTTTGTCAGAATTTCTTTTCAAGCAGCATCAGGCAGCGCTCTGTGGTGTGATCTGCATTGTGACATCAGTTCAGTTCAGTCACTCCATCGTGTCCAACTCTTTGCGACCCCATGAGCTGCAGCACGCCAGGCCTCCCTGTCCATCCCCAACTCCCGGAGTTCACTCAACACCACGTCCATCCAACCATCTCAACTTCTGTCATCCCCTTCTCCTCCCGCCATCATCTTTCCCGGCATCAGGGTCTTTTCCAATGAGTCAGCGCTTCGCATCAGGTGGCCAAAGTATTGGAGTTTCAGCTTCAGCATCAGTCCTTCCAATGAACACCCAAGGCGGATCTCCTTTAGAATGGACTGGTTGGAACTCCTTGAAGTCCAAGGGACTCTCAAGAGTCTTCTCCAGCACGACAGCTCAAAAACATCCATTCTTCGGCGCTCGGGTACTGACGAAGTGTCCTGCATCAGCCTTACTTTTCTTGCGGAGTTTTGAAGGCAGGTTGGCAAGGCTCTCTTTCTTCTCTTCCGACCCCAGGAGGAGTCCCTGCCATGCTGCGCGCAGGAAGCTGCGGGTCCCACAGGGGTGGCAGGGACGCCCGTAGGCCCGGCGCCCTGGGTTTCAGAGTCTTTCTGGTCTACGTGCCGGGGTCATTGTCTCCGCTGCTGCTCAGAACCTCCATACACTAGGGCGTGTGGTGTGGACAAGCCAAGTCTCACGTCAGACAATTTTGCTGAGAGAGTTCATTCTTCAGTAGGTTGATAAGGAGCCTGGGGCCCTCAAGGAGGAAGGGGTCCAGGGCCCTTGAGAAGGACAAAGAGGCCCAGGGCTCTCAGGGGGAAGAAAAGGACAAACGTTTTTTCTACATTGCTTTCTCTTAGGCGATGCAATAATGTATCTTGCTTGAGAACAAGTTTCTCCTTAACAAGAACCTTCTGACGAATCTTGTTATCTGAAGATGTATGTTGCTGGAGTGGGTCTGGTAAGACCTTTCTATTGTCAGTTCTAATCTTGTTAATTTAAGATGCATGATGTGGGCGTCTGGTAAAAGTATATAAGGCCTTGATAGACTAGTAAGTGGGGGCATTCTCCAGCCTCCTTCTGATGTCTGTGTCAGAAGCTTTCTCTGTCCCCTTTCATACTTTAATAAAATTCTGCTATACAAAAGCTCTTGAGTGATCAAGCCTGGTCCCTGGTCCTGAAGCTAAATCTTCAGAGATCATGAATCCAACATCCTTCACCGTAAGCTATCACTGCTAAAAGGCAGAGATCACTCATAAACTGTATTCGTCAAGTCTTTGCTACATGACAAAGATTTTACCTGGTTCTCTGGAGGTTTCAAGAGAAACTTAAGGCTTGGTCTCTGCCCTCAAGAGCTGAGTCGGTAAAATGGAAACCTATGGAAAACTTACAAAACAGGTGAGTTGAGAGTATGTCTTATACCCATGTTCAAATGCTAATGAGTAGAAATTAAGGCGGAAAAGGATGAAAAAAAAAAAATCCAATTCTAACCCCACCTCTCTCTCCAGAGGGCAAAAAAAGAATCTGATTGTCATGAAATTCAACTTTTGATATTCCAGGCCCTCAAATCACCCACAGTTGCAGGAATCAGCTCTCAAACACCAGAAGTGCAAAGACATCCCCTGTTCTGGTTGAAAAGATACAATGTCATTAGGATGGCAATAGTCAGCCAGGTAACCTCAGATTCAGCACAATCCCTGTCACAATGCTAGCTACCCTTTTTGTAGATTGTGAGAAGCTGATCCTAAAATTTGAAAGGCAAGGAACCTAAGCCCCTAGAAGATAGTTCAAGTAGGGTCCAAGTGGAAGCCCAGCTGGAGCCAGGGGCTAATGAGAAAGGATTCCTCATCTGCTCTGAGATGTCTCAAAACCATCAGCTAGGCAGAACTAAGGCATTCCTTGCTTGGACCTGGTGCTAAAAGCTAGTGAAGTGGTCCAAAGAGCCATCGATCGCCAAGCGAAACAACGGAGAGAGCTCTAGAAGCTCTCATTGTCTCTGCAGGATTGCTGTTCAGTTGCCCAGTTGTGTCCGACTCTTTGCGGCCCCTTGGACTGCAGCACGCCCTGCCTCCCTGTCCCTCACCGTCTCCCGGAGTTTGCTCAAGTCCATGTTCATAGCATCAGTGATGCTGTCCAGCCGTCTCACCCTCTGACGCCCTCTTCACCTTCTGCCCTCAATCTTTCCCAGAATCGGGGACTTTCCCAGTGAGTCGTCTGTTCACATCAGGTGACCAAAATACTGGAGCTTTACCTTCAGCAGAAGGACTAATCTACAGAATCCACATTTGATAAAATCCAACATGCTCTGATGATAAAAATGCGAACATAAAGAAACAAAAATGCACAGACAAACAAACGGGGAACAGAAGGGAACTTAACCTGATAATGGGCACAGCTGACCCTGCGTGACTGCTTTCCCCTTCAAGCTGAGAAGCAAGAGAAGGACGTCCATTCCGCCGCTTCTATCAGCACCGTGATACAGATTCTCAGTTCAGTGCAGTCCAGTCGCTCAGTCGTGTCCGACTCTTTGCAACCCCATGAATCGCAGCACGCCAGGCCTCCCTGTCCATCACCAACTCCCAGAGTTCACTCAGACTCACATCCATCAAGTCAGTGATGCCATCCAGCCATCTCATCCTCTGTCGTCCCCTTCTCCTCCTGCCCCCAATCCCTCCCAGCATCAGAGTCTTTTCCAATTTTTTAAAAAGAAATGTCTTTAAATGCCTGTCTCTTATACACATCTAGATGTGTATAAGAGACAGGTCCATCACCACCTCCCAGAGTTCACTCAGACTCACATCCATCAAGTCAGTGATGCCATCCAGCCGTCTCATCCTCTGTCGTCCCCTTCTCCTCCTGCCCCCAATCCCTCCCAGCATCAGAGTCTTTTCCAATGAGTCAGCTCTTCGCATGAGGTGGCCAAAGTACTGGAGTTTCAGCTTTAGCATCATTCCTTCCAAAGAAATCCCAGGGCTGATCTTCAGAATGGATTGCTTGGATCTCCTTGCAGTCCAAGGGACTTACATATATAGTCCATATATACGGAATTTGGTCACAGTTTTGTACCAATAGATTTCATTTCATAATTTGGTACAAATAGAAATCACCATGATCCGTACAAAAGAGAGAATTTGAGGTAGGCAATGAAGTTATAGCTAGGTTATTGATAAACTAACTGAGAGTTCCATTCTGCCTCCTGTAAACTAAAGACCCAGAAAGACTGGTAGTATAGTTCCAGTCTGAGCCCAAATAACTGAGAATCAAGAGAACCAATCCTACAAGTCCTAGTACATGTTCAAAAACATAGGAACCAAAGAGCTAATGGTGTAAAGTCCTGGGTGAGTTTAAGAGCCCAAGAACCAAGAGCCCCAATGGTGTCCTAGTCCAAGGACAAGAGATCAGTGTCCTAGCTCATACATATCAGACAGAGAGAGAGAGAACAAATTCTCCTTTCCTCCATCTTTTTCTTCTATTCAGGCTAAAGATCAGTTGGATGATGCTCATTCACAGTGGGGAGGGCAATCTGTTTTACTGAGTGCATGCTTGCATGCTAAGCTGCCACAGTAGTGTCCTATGGACTGTAGCCTACCAGGCTCCTCTGTTCAAGGGATTCTCTAGGCAAGAATACTGGGGTGGGTCGCCATGCCCTTCTCTAGGAGATCTTCCCCACCCAAGGATCCAACCCATGTCTCCAGCAGCTCCTGCATAGCAGGCAGATTCTTTACCCCTGAGCCATCCACCTGGGAGCTGACTTTACTCAGTATAGTGATTCAAATGCAATTCTTGTCTCAAAACATCCCCATGAAAACACTGTTTAGCCAAATATCTGGGTATCCTGTGATTCAGTCAATTTGACACATAAAATTTACCATCACATGCATTTTCAAACACTTATAACTCTGCAGTCTTATTCTTTTCAAATTTCTCTTCCTTGCCCCAACTTAATTAGAATACTCAAAACTAATGGGTAATATTTTTTGGCAACAATGTCAATTTTAGTTAATTTTTTCTACAACCGTTCCACTACTATCACATCAGAAGTATTTTAACTAGTCAATAATATCAGTATGTTGTTGTTATTATTATATTTTTGCTACTTACATTTGAGAGAAACACTAGGATACAAATATTTTCTAAAATGCTTGCAGTGACTTATTTATCAATTGTAGTTTTAACTTTTTGAATCCCAAAAGCATGAATTTCAGGAAATAGTGAAGCAGGAAAAATGATTACATTTTTATGATCAGACTAATAATTATCCAATTTGAAGTTAATGCATAAAGTGTGAGACTCTGGTGTCCCTAATGTATTTGCCAAGTGTCATGATACAATAAAAATATTTAAACTGCAATTTAGATCATGCAAAGTATCTATTCAGTTTCATCTTCCAAAAGAAACATGATGAAAAAAAAATAGTGGAGGTAATTTCATCATTTTGACAGGCACCTTCTAAATTTTCACAGAAAAAGGTATTTCTAGCCAAGTTTTTCAACTGTCTTTTATTACATGATTCCAAATTAACTGAGCCATGGATATATTCTTTGTTAAAGTAGTCCTGGTTGTCAGTATACTTAATAAATTATCCATTTGAAATTCTTCTCTCTTTCAAGTTTAGCATCACTGTAAATTGCAGTCATTCAGATTTTCTGATATTTTACTTTTAAATTATTAAAAGAGGTAATGAGGAAGAAAATATACTATTAAGTTATCCTCTTAAAAATCACAATATGAAGAATTCATTTAAAAAAAAATAACTTCAGGCACTGCACAGTTTTAGTACCCACACTTAAAACATAAGCTGTTGTGAAATGGTCATAAGAGTAAAGGACTAATTTGATAAAAGATGCTCAAGGTCATAAAAATGACAATGTCAACACAGTTCTGAAATCATCTTTATATTCATCCATTCACTTAACCCATGTTTCCTCAATGCTTTCCATGTGCTAAGTTCTATGTCAGGAGATAATCAATTTGGAACAGTATCAGTCAAGTTCAGTTCAGTTCAGTAGCTCATTCATGTCCAACTGAACACAAATATGCAAATAAAAATCAGAAATACATTGTGATAAATGTTATAGGATGTACATGGGGGTATAACTTTTAAGGGCGGTGATGGATTCCCTGAAGAAGGGATATACACATATGCATATATATGTATATATGTATGTATATATGTATAAATTCAGCCATCTGTCAATGGACATTTAGGTCATTTCCATGACTTGGCTAATGTAAATAGTACTGCTATGAACATTAGGTGTATGTATCTTTTCAAATTAGAGGTTTTGCTTTTTCAGATGTGGGATTGCAGGATCTTGTGATAGGTATATTTTTACCCTCTTTAGGAAATTTCCATACTTTTTCTCAAAGCTTCCCAGGTGGTACTAGTGGTAAAAAGCCTGTCTGCCAATGCAGGAGATGTAAGAGACGCAGGTTCAACCCCTGGGTCAGGAAGATCCCCTGGAGGAAGGCATGGCAGCCCACTCCAGTATTCTTGCCTGAAGAATTCCATGGACACAGGAGCCTTGTGGACTACAGTCCATAGGGTCACAATGAGTCAGACATACTGAGGAAACTTAGTGAACACACATACTCTTTTCCAAAGAGACTGCTCCTAATTATATGTCCACCAACAGTGTATGAGGATTTTCTTTTCTCCACACCCTCTTGAAGGCTTCTAACCAGATTATATGTTTTAAAGGCATTGGATGTCTGAATGGATGTTGAATTTTATCAAATGCTCTTTCTGCACCTATTTAGATGACCATATCATTTTTGGCTTTTCTTTTGTTAATGTCTTGAATCACATTGTTTGCTTTGTGTATGTTGAACCATCTTTGGGACCCTAAGATGAATCCAACTTTATCATGGTTTATGATCCTTTCTAGGTATCTAGAGATTCAGTTTTGCTAATATTTAGTTGAGGATTTTTGTGTCTGTGTTCATCATATATAGCGACCTATTTGTATTTGTCTATATATTTAATTTATAAAGCATAAACCTTTTTTTTTAAATACAGGACAGGTACCTTGAAGAAGAAAATCTTTAGTTGAATCAACTAGTCCAAAGCTGAAGAGATTGGTCCTTAAAGGATACGCCTTTCCTTCAAAAAACAAAAACAAAAACCCAGTTTACTAAAATGAGTCAATAAAGCAGAAATAGATGTTTTTTTCTGGAAAACCACTTCATTATTTTTGTCTTGAGAACCCCATGGAAAGTAGGAAAGGCAAAAAATTAGGACACTAAAAGATGAACTCCCCAGGTTGGTAGGTGCCCAATGTGCTACTGGAGATCAGTAGAGAAATAACACCAGAAAGAATGAAGAGATGGAGCCAAAGCAACAAACAGACAAACAAACAAACAAATATAGTGACCTATAATTATTAATATTTTTTGTATTGGCTTTGTCTAGTTTTGATATTAGTGTGATGCTGGCCTCATAGAATGAATTGAGAAGTGTTCTCTTCAAATGTTTGGAATAATTTAAGAAGGATAGATATATGTTCTGTAAGTTCTTTTTTGTATATTTGTTAGATTTCCCCAGGGAAACCATTCAGCAGGGAGTTTTTGCTTTTGTTTTAACTATAGATTTTATTTCATTTCTAGTGATTAGTCTATTCTGATTTATTTGTTTCACTTCTAGTGATCAATATGTTAAAATTATCTGTTTTTTCTTGACTCAGTTTTGGTAGGCTGTAAGTTTCTAGAAACTTGTCCATAGATTTTTTTTTTTNTGCACCAGAAACAAGGGGTCTTTTCATCCTGCACTGCCCACAAGGACCCAGCCACACACGCTGGGGAGCAGATCACATTGCCCACAGCCAGGCCGGCGCTCACGGGAACCAGGTCTCAACTTGGGGACGACAGGGATTAAGGACCCTGCAGGGAGAGCCGTGAGATGAAATTAAACCACACTGGGGACCACCCTCCAAAGGCAGGGATCACCCTCGAGGGCCGGGACCTCAGAGGGAGGGCAAGAAGCATCCACCAGACCTCCTGACCATACTCGACAGTGGCCCCCGGTCAGCAGGAGGGGTTCCCACGACTGGGGGGCTGCAGGCTGGGGTGGGGCAAGGCTCCCAGGAAACCCACGGCCACAGACCAGGGAGAGGAGGGGCAGAGGCGGCAGGAGCAGGGGTCAGTGGACGCCCAGGGAGCTGACACCAAGGGTCCCGCCCACCAAGGGCTCCACCACCATCAGCTGCATTGCCAGAGGAAGATGACTTAGGAAAGGGCTCTCCTTGGACCCTTCTGGCCCCCAAGGTTGGGAAGGCTGGAATATCAGCTCGTCTTCCCGAGGCCAAGCCAGTGCCCCAGCAGGCCCTCAAGGGGGAAGGCGGAAGGGCACGGCGCAGGGGGCGGGGGGGAGATGTGTATAAGAGACAGCCCCATTATCCTCCATGAACGGTGACCAAAAACAGCCTCAGTGTGGTCAGAATTGAGTCTTAAGACCTCTGAGGGAGGTTGTGGATATTGGTTTTCTAAAGATGTGTATAAGAGACAGCCGCTGACCATTCGTGGATCATCCCACATATATGCCCAGGGTTCCTGAGACACGAGGGACTGCCAAGGTCAACAAGAAAATGGCTTTGACCAGCAACGAGGAAGAAAGACTTCCTGGAGGCGGGGACTGCAGCCAGAGCGTGGCCTTTAGGATCGCATTCCGGCCTCCTCCTTCCTGTTTCATGGACACCACCCCCAGGATCCGGCCGAGTTCCCTGACACAGGAGCCCCGGGTAGGGCCCGCTTCCTGACCCTGGGCCCGGCACGGACACTCAGCAGGCACACGTGTGACCGCACGAGGGAGGCGGCAAGGGCCCCGAGAGACGCGGAGGCCCCATGACTCACAGACGGTGCTGGGCCCTCTGCCCACTGCTCACCCCACAGGGCTCAGAGGACACCGGCACCCAGGGACCATTCCATGAGCCTGGTCCTGTTCTGTGGCTGGCAGGCCCCCCTCCAAGGCTGCCGTGAGGNAAACGAACCCACGGTGGGCATCAAACACCAGGATGAGAAGCCAATGGGCCAAGCCGGAGCTGCCTTTCCTGGGACCCAGGGCTGCCAGGGGCCAAGAAGCGGTGGGTGGGGAGGTGGGCTGGGCCTCGGATGCTCCTGGGAGAAGTGAGCAGCGGAAGGAGGGAGCGGGGCAGGGAACAGAAGGGGTAAGATCTTGTTTATCGTTTTGGACCGGGAAACATAAGCCTGTTTGCAGGGGAAAGGAGCCAGGAGAGACCCAGAAACAAGAGGAGGGGGACACTGGTGGAGGGAGGTCCCACAGGAGGGGCTGGGAGCCCCTAGGCTGGAAGGTGCAGAGAAAGAGAGAAACCTGCGGTTTGATTTTCTGTCCCATACAGAAGTGGGGTGCGTGTGCATTCCCCCAAAATACAGAAAACACAGAGAAATAGGTGAAAGGGCAGGGCAGGAGGCTCCTATTGTCCACCCCCGGAGCTCCGGGAGATGTGAATCGAGCCTTCTGGGAGCCCCTGGCACAGGCAGCGTGGCCGGAACCTGCCACAAAGGGCCACTCCCAGAGCGGGCTCATTAGGACAGGAGCCGGTGCGCTCGGGGCGGGGCGGGCCCATTCAGGGGCGCCGCACAATCAGGCCCTTGTGGGGGGCAGTTGAGGGGGGAGTTGGCGGGCGGCTCCCGGAGCCTCTGATTCCAAGACAAGAGCGCGCCTGCTTCTTGCCTTACAGCCCAGAGCTGACAGAAAGACAGATCGGGGGAGACAAAGAGACGCTTCCCTGACAGTGCACCGGTTATTTCTGGAAATGGGTCGGCTCTCCTGCCGTCTGGGTGCTGTCAGCCCTGCCCACCTCTGTCCCCTTGACCGCAGCCCTAAGGAGGCCCCCAGCCCCTCTGGGGCGGCCCAGCCTCCCCCCTCCACCACCCACCGCCGGCTCCACGGGGATGACAAAGGCAGTCAGTGCCTCACAGCCTGATGCCTGGCAGTCTGCTCTGGCTCCCGGGGGGCGGCGGGGGGCAGGAGGGTGGGGGGACCCCAGGCCGAGCCGTGACCAGGGCTTGGGTGGGTGTTCAGCAAACGCAAGGCCAGCTTCAGACCCAGCTTTCCACTGTCCTCCAGGCGGACCAAAGCCAGCTCCCTGGGCATCCAGGCGGCAAATGCGGGCAAGCAACCATCCAAACAGGCCTGTCTCACGCTCACGGCTAACGTGAGCCGACACCCACCTCCAGGCCCGCAGGCCGGGCTCTGTGATGCCCCAGTGTGGGGAGGTGGCCTTGCCGCCAGCTGACCTGCAGACAGGCCGCCTCCAGCTCAGGCGGCCGCGGACCCCACAGCTTGTCCCCCAGAGCTTCCCACCGGGGAGGAGCCTCCTGGGAGTGTCTCCAACACCCTCGACCCACTGGGCCCACCTCCGGAACTGGTCCAGGCACTGGCATTTCTTCAAGTTCCCAAAGGTGGTGTCTAATATGCAGCCAAGGTTGAGAACCACTGATAAAAGCAAAGACGCACTTCTAAGGGGTTGTTAAAAGGCAGCAGGGAAGCTGGCGGGGGCGGGGTGGGGGGGCAGTGGGAAGCACATGTCACCACCCTGGGAGTTGGGGAGGTGATATAGTTGTGTTTTTTCTTTTTTTAAGTAGTTGAAGGCCATTTGACGCCAAATGGCACAAATGGGAAAAAAAAAAAGAAAAAGAAAGGCAGGTGGCCAAAGCGGATGGACCACCGTTAGGTTTAAAACCAGAGGGAGAACTCATCCAATGCCTCTGGGTTGCTCATTTCTCATCCTACCATTTACTGAGCGCTTACCACATGCCAGGAAGACTGGACCCTGCCCTGGGGAAGGTTATGGGCTTGGGGACAGACAGGGCAGCAAATGGCGCACGTCCACAACAGACGGTCTTGTCCCGGGCAACCCACACCAGGGGACCAGAGCCCAGCGCTCTCCTCTAGCAGCACCCAGGCCTGCAGAAGGCGATCAGATGGCAGGGGCAGGTAATTCCACCGGGGCCCTCACCACGGCCCCTCACGAGGACAAGCTGGCCAGCCACTGGCTTTGGCCTCAGTGCTGGACAGAGCAGTGCCCGCCTGTCAGCACGGCAGCCACAGCCCCGCCACCACCCAGACCTGCCCCTGCAAGAGACCTAACCACAAAGCTGACGGCCAGCGGCAGGACGGGCAGGGCAGGTGGGCCCATTCCTTGTGGCTCTGCCAGTTCTAGGAACGCTGAGTCAAGGGACCAGAGGGTTCGAGGGTCTCTGGCACCCTGGGCGTGGCCCACCCGAGCTTCCCATTTTACCAAGGGGCAAAACAAGGACCCAGAGAGAAGATGGGGCTTGCGTGAGGCCAGTTCACGAGTGGGCTGCGGCCGTTGGTTCTGCGCTGTTCGATCCACACAAAGACCCCTGACCCGGGGGGTGGGAAGGGCACAACGAGGCCCCTGAAGCCACCCCAGACGTGGGGACTGTATCAGCTGGTGGGGCCCCCGTGCGTGTGTTCAGCGGAGTGCAACGGGAAGGGAGCAGACGGACTATGGAAAGGGGCAGTCTCTGAGTACGCCCAGGACAGCTGACTGCAGAAAAACTCTCCGAGAAGGTCACAGCTGGAACTGCTCACAGCTGGAAGAGCCCAGCCCAGGGGCGCGGTGAGGGCAGCGCCACAGAGCCGCCTGCCCCGGCATCGCGCAACCAGCGCCACCCCTCCGAGCCAGATGTACCAGTGCTCCAGTTGCTCCTCCCTCCACGCCTGGCATCTCCCCTGCTCTCTCTGCTTGCACGGACCTGCTCAGCTCCCAGCTCCAGCCACAGGCTCCACTGAGCTCCGGGCACCCCCGAAGAGGTTGAGAGCCAAACCAGGGTACTTCTGAGAGCAGCGAAGAGGGCATGATGAAGTCACACGCCGGTGGCGGGAGTACAGGCTGCAGCTTCATGTGGACGGCCCCCTCCCCACCCCCACGTAACCTGATGTGACTTGCCTCTCTGCCCTGAGCCCCTTCCTCAGCAGAAATGGGGACCCCTCCCACCCCACCCCACGCCACGCCACGCCCGCCCCGGTGCATCTCGGCACGGTGTGGCCGAGCCTGGGGCGGGTCCCCTTCCCTTCCCAGTCTCCTCCGAGAGCCTTTAGGGCTCTGGGCAGTTTGCTCCCAGGTTTCCGGCTTTCCCAGGCATGGCATTTCCTCCTCTCTAAGATACCATCAGTCACAGATGCCCGATTTTCCAGAGCGAGGGAGGGGAAGACCCTGCAGTAAACACACACGCTGATTCTAAGATGCAACCCCGCATTGCAACAGAGGAGGGGAAAGCCCACGTTCGAATTCAGGAAATAACAAATGACCAGGGCCTCTGGCCAATGGGGAAGCAGGAAGGAGGAAAGGGAAGCAGACCCTCACCTACTCCCCAGGGCCCCTGGCCTCTGCTCTGGTTAAACGACACTCCATACCTCTGCCTAAACATCATACACGGGGTGGTCCCAAGAACACTTACCAACAAGTCAATACAACTCATGATCTTTCTGCCCTGCTCCCTGGGCAGTGGAGACAACAGTGAGTTGCTCAAGAAGAGACAGGCATACGGCACCAGGGATCTGACCCAGCTACAGAGCTGCCCTCCACCCCCCTGCCCCTGCCTGCCTGCGGCACCAGAGGACAGCAAGAGGGGACAGATGACAGTGACCAGCTTCAGTGCCTGGAAGCTGAGGGTGTGGGGCCCATTCCTGCCTGTTCAGAATCAAAAGAGCCTCAAGTCCGTTTCGCAGACCAACTTGTTCCTCTATCACCAGGCTTCAGGGAAGCCACTGGGGTCCCGTCATTACCTCGCTCCAGGGAGATAAGTGCTGCCTCCTTCCCAGCTCTGAAATCCCAGGGCACTCCCTGCAGGGACGCCCCCCCTCCCCCCACGCCCTCCCCGGCACCCAGGTTGTAGGCGTGGGCAAAGCCACCGTGGGCGTAAGTATTCCGTGGGCAGGCACAGTGAGTCTGCAGAGAGAGAGGGCGTGTCACCAGGGCTGCCAAGCCTGCGCACCCCAATAGCTCGGGGTGGAGCCCCTGACCCCAGACGTCAGGAGTCACAAGGAGGCAGGCGGGGCTTTGGGGCAGACACGCCTGGTCTGAGGACCTGCAGAGAAGGTTCTCTCCTGCGACCACAGTCCCCACAACGACCACGCAGGAGGCCCCCAACCCAGCCCACACCACGACGGACTCCATATGGACGCTCCCAAGCTGCCACTCCCCAAGCCCAGCTACATGAATCACCGCGCGTGGCACTCTCAGATTGAGTAACCGCTCAAACGTCTGCTCTTGTTTCCCTTCCTCCTGGAAGGGCGAATTCTCTCAACAACCTGCCCCACCCACCCGCCTCCCGACCATTCTCTGCTCTGTTCTGGACTCGCACAACCAGCTGCCCAGCTGTCTTGAGTGCTTCACTGCAGTGGGTTCGGGAATGCCCTGGACTTGCATGCCTCTCCTGATGGGGAGCTCCCCACCTCCAGAGGAAACCAGGTCCGCCTGGACCACACTTATTTGCGGGAGCTGAAGTCCAAATTGCTGGAACTTTGGGGGTCTGCACAGAGCACCAACCTCCCTGAGCTGACAACCCGTCTAGTGGCAGCTCACCAACTCCAAAGCCCTTCATCTCCTGGCTCAACATGCTGGCTCTTGCTGTTCCCAAGAGGCTTCCAGGCCCCCTGCCTCCCCGCAGGTTGTGAGAGCACCTTGCAGGCCCTGGGCTCTCGGCACCCCTGGTACAGATTCACCTGCAGACCTGCTTCTGCTGCTGGAATGCCACCCCGGACAAGGACTCCTGTGGCTGTGACGGGGGGTGGGCACAAGGACCCCTTCACACGCATATGATGGGGGTCCCGCAGCCCCACCCCGAGGAGGCAGGTCTGCGGGAGTCCAGGTCACAGTGGAGAGTCCCTGAGCCCATCCTTTGAGGCTCGGTTCTCGGGACACAGATGAGGAAATCGAGGCTTCCAAGTGCAGTAAGCTGCCTCCTCTTACACGCTGCTCGCTTTACACACACTGCTACGCTCCCTCCTTCTCCAACCAGAAGGCAGGTCACAGCTTCCCACTTTGCGGATGAGGGAACAGAGGTCCCAGAGCTTGAGCAGGGTCCAGGCCTCCGATGCTTTGTGTCAATGAGGAGGACAGGCAGAGCGTAGGAAATCCCCCGCAGGTGCGAAACACAAACCATGAGCGGCGGAGGGTTTCCCTGCTAATCGTGCCACTCCAGGGTCAGCACAAAACCCAGGCTGTGTCCTAGGAACTCAGAGGCCAGGCCCTCAGTGAGGGGCCTGGTGGGGCTGCAGCAGCAGAGGGGGGCTGCGGCAGCAGAGGAAAGCTGCCTGGCAGGGAAGCCAGGGAATGAAAACAGAAGTAAGGAGGGACCCAGTGCGTGGAAGCTGGCACTTTTCCATCCACAGATCTCTGGAGCCGTGAACTTCAGGCCAGGAAAACAGGCTCTGGGTCTGGCCGGACAAGAGGAGCCACACCTGAGCTACACAGGCCCCACCCTGCCTGGGCCCATCTATAGGTCACAGGGGTCCTGCCCAGGATTAAGCTCCGAGTAGCCTTCCACTGTTGGTGGGGCCTCCCAGCATGGGGGGAGAGGGGGTCTCAGACCGTCCCGGCCCAAAGGGGCAGTAGGCCCAGGCTCTGACACCCAAGGCTGACAGATCCCCTGGACTGATCCAGCCACCCCTCTCTGCCCCAGCCAGCCCACAGGACTGGGAGCTAGTCACCACACCTCTCCAGACCTCAGTTTCTCCATCTGCGATATGGGACCACTTGGGAGCTCTGAACACAATGGAGTCGGGACTGGGATGCTCTGTCGTAGGTATAACCTGTAAGGCGCAGGGCACCTGCCCTGGGCTACCAGCCAGCGAGCTCCTGGCCCTGGGGGCACGGTACCCCAAGGCCAGTGACGGGTGGTGGGGTCAGGATGGGGAGGGAGGTGGAAAGGCTTATTCAACCCCACCTCCTTGTCTTCACTGACCTCAGCCCCCAGGCCTGGCCGGGTTTAGGAAAAGCTGCCCATGAGAGTCCTGCCCTTGGACTGCTGAGCTGGGATCCCCTCATGAAGATCTATTCAAGGCCATAGGCTCCGTCTAAGACCCAGACCACCCTCACTCTATCCTCCCTTTAAACCAACAAAAAAAACAAGCAGGAGAACAAACACATCTTATTTTGAGAAGCTCCAACTCTTCACGCAGACTTTTAAAGGCATAAACGGGGCCTGTACAAAGGAAGGGCTGCCGGAGGCTCTCATTCCTGGGGTTAGCAGAAGGGGGAGTGGGCCATATGACGTGATGGGAGGACTGGGATGGAGGTGAATGGGTACTTGGTGGGCGGCGGGAGGAAGAAAGGAGGCGGGACACACAGGACAGGGAGGGGAACAGGAGAACTGTCAAAAATAACTTTGTCTGAAAACTGCATTCATTCAAAATGCAAACCTGACTATCTGATGTTTGGGGTTTGCCTGTCCCACTCTGCCTCCGCCCCCTACTAAATTAGAGCAAAGAGCATCCCAGTCCAGACTTTAATCAGCTCAGCCCAGACCTCTATCAAAAGAGAAAAGAAAAAAAAAAAAAGACCAAGAAAAAAGCCTATTTGAATTCCTATTCACAGGCTGGTCAGGCCCAGGCCCAGCCTGGGAGGACCTGGAATTCAGATGGGCTGCCACCCACCACAGCCTCTTAGGGCCCCGAGGGCGCCCAGCAGGGCTGCAGGTACCCTGCAGCCTCGAGACAGGACTACAGGGCCCCTGCGNAGCCTATTTGAATTCCTATTCACAGGCTGGTCAGGCCCAGGCCCAGCCTGGGAGGACCTGGAATTCAGATGGGCTGCCACCCACCACAGCCTCTTAGGGCCCCGAGGGCGCCCAGCAGGGCTGCAGGTACCCTGCAGCCTCGAGACAGGACTACAGGGCCCCTGCGCCCCAGGAGGTGCAATCAGACACCAGCTCTGCCGCAAACACTGGGAGAGCTATCTGTCTAAACAGCAAACAGAGTTTCAAAGAAAACAGCGGATGTCTATTTGGCAAACCCCCAACAGGTCCCTCTCTTTCTCATGAGGATCCTTGGGAGAAACATCCATGACAAGGTCCTGACAACTGTTGAGGCCCACTGCCTGCAGGGATAGAGGAGGACCCCCTCTACAGAAGAGGAGCAGAGAGAGGCTCAGGAAAGTGGAGTCCCTGGCCGGAGGGAAGAGGGAAAAGATTCGAACAGGAGATTGTCTGAGCCCTCCGGGCACAGGGGTTATCAACCATCTGCTTAGGGGTCACTGATAAGGAAGTGACATTTGCTGGGACAGGAGAAGCAGGGCAAACGCGAGCCGGAATTGAGAATGGGGAGTCAGCAGTGTCTGCTGATGAATATGATCAGCCAAAATGACCACAGGCCGGAGATGTGAGCCAACCCCGGGCCTGAGCAGTACACGACCCCCGCAGCACCACCCAGGCAACTGACAACTGACACTGCAATCTCAGTTGCCTTCCCAGGAATTGCTCAGAACGTCTCTGAGCCTTTACTTGCTTGACAGTAAAATGGGGATAATACTGCTTCGCAGGGTTCCTGTGAGGATAAGCTGAGAGGGCAAAGGATCTGAGGCACCAGCCTGTTATCTGACTCCACTTTCACCACCACCCAAACTGGGGCCTGTTATCTGCCTCATCTCCAGCTCGCTCTCCACCCAAAACTACAGATCCAAGGGCAGAAGAGTGTCTTTGAAGAGAAGGGCCTTTCCTTGTTTCCAGACATCCCACTCATACTGTTGAGAGAACATCTCAAGGCTACGCTCAACTTTGAGATGAAACTAAATTGACGACAATCCCACTGACGAGTGAAATGTGTGATCATAATGCTGAGCGCTTATTTCACCCCGACCCAAAGCTGTGTCACCACAGAATCTGTGGCAGTCCTGTTCCCTGCATGGGTCTTGGGGGAGCGTGGATTCTACAGGAAAACCTACAGCTCCAACCCACCCTGCCCCTCAGTGGGCTGGGAAACCTCAGGTGGGATCCAGTCCTCCACACCTGCTCTGCTGACAGCAGCAGCAACCGAAGACAGGGTCCGCGACTCCTTGTCCAAAATATGCCAGAGCTTCTCCGCCAATAGGCCCTCACACTTTAGTGCCCTGCAGAGAAACACCCTAGCCAAGTGTCACTGATGACGCAGCTGAAAACCAGAAGCGTTTCGCTTCCTAGCCACAGACTGCCGCAGACCTCCACTTCCTACCGCACCTGGGGAAACCGAGGCCCAGAACTCTGACCCTCCCAATCGCCGCCCCAGGAAACAAGACCAGAGAGGCTGAGGCTGGGACTCCTCATTCCCCAAATGGTGCAAACCACCTAACTCTGAGCTACTCCCACTGGCCTTAAGGAGCTTGCTGGTGGGAGGTGGGGTGGATACAAAGTCACTGGAGAGAAACCCAAGTTAAATACGCCTCTACACCTAGCCCTGCCCCAACTCACAGGCTAGGAAGGTAAATAAGAACTGCAACTGGGCTAGTGCCCCACCTCCCCAGGGGCCAGTTCCCACCCCAGCCCCCACCCCGAGGCACCTGCAGAGGCCACTTGGCCACCAAAGCAAAGAGACCGTGGCCCGTCCCCAGCCAGCTCCCAGGCTGTCACTCAGGGGAAGAACAGTCATTTAAGGCCTAGATGCATTGTCTCTGAACTAGGAAAGCCTTCAAAGAGAACCAGAAAGGGCTGTTTAATCTCCACCTTCAGGCAAATAGTTCAGGCAGCAGGAAGAGCCACCAGAAGCAGGAGCCAAGTCACCAAAAATGTGGAAAGACAGGGACGGGGGAGAGGAGAGAGGCAGGAGGGACAGCCACCGATCAGAGGGCTGCGGATGGGCAGGGTGACCGGCTTCCCGACTCCGACAGAGCCCTCTGTCCGGGGGCCCAACAGTCACATGGGCTGGGATACAGTCGCTGGGCTTTCCCGAGGCCAAAGGTCCTCCCACCCACACCCCAGCCGCTGCTGCCAACCTCGGCACTTCCTGGAAAGTGAGCAGCAGTTTACAGACCCCTTCAGAGGCTTTTATCTCTGCCTCAAATCCGGGAGGTAAGGATTACCGGCTCCATTCTACAGATAAGGAAACTGAGGCCCGAGGAGATAGAATGCCAGCATCCAGTCCAAGCCTATATTCCTCTGGGAAATCTTAAGAGCCTCAGTGGAGAAAAATCCCCCAGGGGGGTGCGCTCAGAAAGGCAGAAGTAATAGCAAACCAGTAAAGTTCTCCGACCCCAGTACTCTGGGCCCAGCTGTCTGTGACCCTTCCCTGGGGCAGACAGCAGGGAGAAGCCCAGGTGGGACGCCAGCTCCGCCCCGGCACACAGGTGATCGTTGCTTGGGGGCTGCCTGTCGTTCCAAGAAGAGGGAAATTTTCACTTTCGCTCAAAGGGCCTATCACTTTTTTTTTTTTTNTCATAAGGCAGTTCTATTTGCAATTTCTTAAGGAATCTCCACACTGTTCTCCATAGTGGCTGTACTAGTTTGCATTCCCACCAACAGTGTAAAAGGGTTCCCTTTTCTCCACACCCTCTCCAGCATTTATTGCTTGCAGACTTTTGGATCGCAGCCATTCTGACTGGTGTGAAGTGGTATCTCATTGTGGTCTTGATTTGCATTTCTCTGATAATGAGTGACGTTGAGCATCTTTTCATGTGTTTGTTAGCCATCCGTATGTCTTCTTTGGAGAAATGTCTATTTAGTTCTTTGGCCCATTTTTTGATTGGGTCGTTTATTTTTCTGGAATTGAGCTGTATAAGTTGCTTGTATATTTTTGAGATTAGTTGTTTCAGTTGCTTCATTTGCTATTATTTTCTCACATTCAGACCTCGAATAGCCAAGACAATCTTGAGAAAGAAGAATGGAACTGGAGGAATCAACCTGTCTGACTTCAGGCTTTACTATAAAGCCACAGTCATCAAGACAGTATGGTACTGGCACAAAGACAGAAATATAGATCAATGAAACAAAATAGAAAGCCCAGAGGTAAATCCACATACCTATGGACACCTTATCTTCGACAAAGGAGGCAAGAATATACAATGGATTAAAGACAATCTTTTTAACAAGTGGTGCTCGGAAAACTGGTCAACCACTTGTAAAAGAATGAAACTAGATCACTTTCTAGCACCATACACAAAAATAAACCCAAAATGGATTAAAGATCTAAACGTAAGACCAGAAACTATAAAACTCCTAGAGGAGAACATAGGCAAAACACTCTCCAACATAAATCATAGATCTTGTATGTTGATTTTTTTGTCATTTTTTCTGTTATTCTGATTGTATGATTTCTGTTATTATACCTTCCTGATCACTTATTCATTCTTCTGTGTAATTTAGTCTCAAAATTTTTGCCTCTAGATTGATTTTTATCTCAGCAATTGAATTTTCTATTTTCATTCATTTTTATAGTTTCTATTTCCTTGTTAAAGTTATCTGCATTTTTACCCTAGACATTCTAGGCTGTCTGTCTCTGGGTAGCTAGATTAGTCTTCTCCAAGGGCCAGTGTGTCTGAGACTCAAGGCTTAGACTCTCAAGCTGTTGTGACATTACTCTTATGCATGCTGATAGAGACCCCCATATTGACACTTGGATTACATCACAGATCTCCCCATATGTCTCTACACAGATAGAACAAGCCTCTGCCCAGACTTCATGCCAGGCATTGATGTGGAGAGAACAAGGCCCAGGTGTTTGCCCGCTTAGATTGGGAAGTGGAGTGTGATGGCAGCCACCAGTGCAAAGCCATCTCTGCCCTGATTGTTGGCAAGCCAGCATGTGTACATTTGTCAAGAGCAGAGTTTAGCTACCCAGACCTGCTATCTGTTCCAGTGCATTTCCCAGGAGGAAAAGGGGGGCATCTCTCCAAAGCAGGACTCTAGGGATGGGGATGCCCAGACTGTGGCTCAATCTACTTGCTCCCCAGGGCAAGGGTCCACCCATAAGACCTCTTCCTTACACATTCCTCCAAGAGATATGGCCCTAACCTGATGCCTCTTTTTCAATATTGCCCAGTTACATGAAGATCTTTTTTATAGCTTTGGTTATGGAATTCTGCCTGTTTCCAGTTAGTATTCCATAAGAACTGATTCATATACAGATACACATTTTACTTTTAGGGAGAGGAGAGGTTCATATTTTCTTCCTTGGACAACTTGATCTCTAGTACCTCAAAATTCAATTATTCTTAATAGTAAATTTTAGACCTAATCTAAGTATTGCTCTTGATTTCCAAAGTGGGCAACCAAACAAATCAGTGTTTCATGTGTAATGTCAGTATATATGAGATCAGTTCTGTCTAATCACACCACATACTACTCAGCAGATAATAAATGAATTTACATGAAATTCAACACCACGAATGAAACTCTCAAAAAAAAAAATATTGAATCCAAAATGGTGTGGGAAATCTGAGTGTGATACAGTTTAAATATCAATAGAATTACAATAGAATAAAGATCATAGCAATACCAAAACAGCTAGTGAACAGCTAGTAAGCAGCTAGTTTATATGTGTTGCTTTGTTCAGTCGCTAAGTTGTGTAATTCTTTGTGACCCCATGCAGCATGCCAGGTTTTCCTGTCCTTCACTATTTTCCAGAGTTTGCTCAGACTCATGTGCATTGAGTTGGTGATGCCATCTAATCGTCTCAACCTCTGTCACCCCTTCTCCTCCTGCCCTCAGGGTGTCTTCTCAGCATCAGGGTCTTTTCCAAAGAGTTAGCTCATCACATCAGGTGGCTGAAGTATTAGAACTTTAGCTTCAGCATCAGTCCTTCCAATGAATATTCAGGATTGAATTTTTTTAGGGTTGACTGGTTTGATCTCAATTCTCACATCCATACGTGACTTCTGGAAAAACCATAGCTTTGACTATACACATCTTTGTCAGCAAAGTGTTGTCTCTGCTTTTTAATATGCTGTCTAGGTTTACTATAGCTTTTCTTCCAAGGAACAATCATCTTTTAATTTCATGACTGCAGTCACTGTCCACAATGATTTTGGAAACCAAGAGTTTGCAATCTGCTACTCTTTCCACTTTTTCCCTATTTGTTATGGAGTAATTGGACCAGATGTCATGAACTTAGTTTTCTGAATGTTGAGTTTTAAGCCAGCTTTTTCACTCTCTTCTTTCACCCTCATTAATAGATCCTTTAGTTCCTCCTTACTTTTTGCCATTAGAGTGGTATCATCTGCGTATCTGTTGATATTTCTCCCAGTAGTCTTGATTCTATCTTGTCATTCATCCAACCCAGCATTCCACAGGATATACTCTGCATATAAGTTAAATAAGCAGAGTGACAAAAAACAGTCTTGGCATACTCCTTTCCCAGTTTTGAAGCAATTTATTCTGCCATGTCTGGTTCTAACTGTTTCTTCTTCAGCCACATACAGGTTTCTCAGGTAAGGTAGTCTAGTATTACCACCTCTTTAAGAATTTTCCAGAGTTAGCTGTGAACCACATAGTCAAAGGCGTTAGTGTAGTCAGTGAGGCAGAAATAGATGTTTTTCCGGATTTCCTTAGCTTTTTCTATAATCCAACGGATACTGTGTGCTGCAGGGGTATATGTGCATGTAAAAATGTATAGATTTAAGAAGGAAATCAAAGCTATGAGGTTGGTGACACTTAAAAAATAAAATAAAAATCTTAGTAACTGACCTGTCATTGGAATGGGTTCAGAAGTCTGGTTAGAGGCTGAGTAGCAATCCATGATCTTATTTTGTGAGGGAAAATGATAGCATTTTTTTTTAATCTGTAAAAAAATCACAAGTTTTTAATCTGTTGCACAGATTGCCAATGTCACAAGTTTGCAATCTGTTCTCATTCTGATTGTTCAATGTTGTATAAACTAAATTATACTGAATTTCCACTGCTTTCTCAACAGGAGATTTTCTGATGATAAATTAATAGATGCTTAATTATTAAATATTTTTAGCTGGTTTTAAACCATAGTGACTAGAGAAGGCAATGGCAACCCACTCCAGTACTCTTGCCTGGAAAATCCCATGGACGGAGGAGCCTGGTGGGCTGCCGTCTATGGGTTCGCTAAGAGTCGGACACGACTGAGCAACTTCACTTTTCACTTTTATGCACTGGAGAAGGAAATGGCAACCCCCTCCAGTGTTCTTGCCTGGAGAACCCCAGGGACAGGGGAGCCTGATGGGCTGCCATCTATGGGGTTGCACAGAGTTGGACACAGCTGAAGCGACTTAGCAGCAGCAGCAGCAGCAGCAAACCATAGTGATTACTAAAAAAATAACCCACTCCAGTACTCTTGCCTGGAAAATCCCATGGACGGAGGAGCCTGGTGGGCTGCTGTCTATGGGTTCGCTAAGAGTCGGACACGACTGAGCAACTTCACTTTTCACTTTTATGCACTGGAGAAGGAAATGGCAACCCCCTCCAGTGTTCTTGCCTGGAGAACCCCAGGGACAGGGGAGCCTGATGGGCTGCCATCTATGGGGTTGCACAGAGTTGGACACAGCTGAAGCGACTTAGCAGCAGCAGCAGCAGCAGCAAACCATAGTGATTACTAAAAAAAATATAGCATTTTATTTTTTAAAAAGAAATGTCTTTAAATGCTTTTGTCTACCATATTTTAAAAATGTATGTATATATGCAGAAAAAGAAAATCAAGTCAGTCATTTCCTTGTCACTGTGAATAAATCTTAACAGATAAGTGCTGCCTTGAAGGGATCCTCTGTTTTGTGAGATATCTAAGATTACTAATTGGACATAAACAAATTTACCCTATGTCTGAGTTTTCTTAAACTGTGAAAGATCCTTTACAATGTGAAGATTTGATGGCATTTTAAAATGCCAACCTTAGCCAATGTAGTTAGTTAGGCATATTTTGACTTTCAGAGAATGAAATGAGGTTAAAAAGGGGAGGGGGGAGAAATACTTTCTTTGTTATTTACTGAGGGCATTAACACTTTGATGATAGGACCAAAGAGAACAGAGTGTGATACCAAAATATGCATTTATAACTTCAAATTTGGTCAACATACTTCAAAAAAGACTTACTTTTGCGCCAATTTTTTTGTATGATAAATGCATGCACCCGTTTCCTGCTTTGCAGTATTTGTGAGAATTGAGGTGATAACCCAGCAGAAAATGGAAGAAACAAAATCATAGGCCTCTACTGTTCATTTAGAATGCTTATTTTGTTTTCATGTTTCTTTCCTACTAAAAAGTCAATTTTGCTTCCTGTTTCTTACTGTAATAATTACCAAACAATTATTTGAAATATACATATAATTTATTTCCATTTTCTTTAATACAATGATGAACATTGGCTGTTTTTTTCTTTCAGTAATGTTTTCTTCTGCTAAATTTAATGGAAATGATTATAGAAAAAAAAAGTGATCACTTATTTTCTTTTCTATTAAATAAATTGCACTAAGATCCTTTTCTCTGCAAACTCCCACCCCTACAGTGGACCAGGGTATAACTTTGAAACATTTGTCATCGAATGTTAATTTGAGAACTTCCTGTGACTGTCTGAGATAACATAGTTATAAGATTCCAAAATGAGTTGGGATACTGGCCAAAATGCAAATTTCCAAGGAAACAGCTGAGCATTTTATTTTCCAACACTTAGAAAACCTAATTTAGATCAAGATTATAAAAAGATCAATAAGAGTTTTTTAACTGTTTGTTCCTAAAGATATTTCTTTGAAAAAAAATAGTCATACTCTGAAAGTTCATCCAAATTTCAAATTAGTTGATGTCTCAAGAAATAGAAGATGAAGGTGACTTTTGAGGTTTAACTTTCTGAGAGGACTTTCAAGGAGATCACCTAGAGAATCAAAACTAGGTGCACTGTGATGTCCTAAGTGGTGCTTGTTCTAGTTCAATTGCTCAGTCATGTCCAACTCTTTGCAACCCCATTTACTTCAGTATGCCAGACTTCCCTCCTCTTCACTATCTCCCAGAGTTTTCTCAAACTCATATCCATTGAATCAACAATTTCAACCAACCATCTTATCCTCTGTTGCCCTTTTCTCCTGTCCTTAATTTTTCTCAGCATCAGGGTCTTTTACAATGAGTCAGCTGTTCACAGCGGTGGTCAAAGCATTGGAGTTTCAGCTTCAGCATCAGTCCTCCCAGTGAATATTCAGAGTTGATTTCCTTTAGGATTAACTGGTTTGACATCCTTGCTGTCCAGAGGACCCTCAAAAATCTTTTCTAGCACCACAGTTCAAAAGCATCAATTCTTCAGTGCTCAACCTTCATTGTGGCTCAACTCTTATTTGTATATGATGGTAGTGATAAAGATTCTGTTAGTTGGTGATGGACAGGGAGGCCTGGCATGCTGCAATTCATGGGGTCACAAAGAGTCTGACATGACTAAGTGACAGAACTGAACTGAATTGAACTGAAGCAACTTAACATACACAGGCACCCAAACCCTGCAGTTAAGGGCTTATCCATTAATGAATTTGAAAGCTTGCCTAAGGAGTCTAGTTACCAAATACGTCTATGGAATCTAAAGATAATGCCTTATCTTTGGCAGTATGTTTGGTTGAGAAATAAAGAGGGAAAGAATGACGGCTTTGGGGGTTGTTGGTGACTGAGGATAACTGTACTTCCTGCTAACAGCTGTAAATAGTAACTAAAACATGAAGCTCAGGGATTAGTTATAGAACTCAATCTAACTATGTATGACCAGAGTCATGCAAAAGGGATTGTACCATCACCCATCTGCTAGGCTAGGGAGACAAATCTATATGAGGCGGACTGTAAGAGAATCCATCGACGAGACAGAGCAAGAGAAACTGGAATCAAAATGTCATAAATGTTTTAGCTAAACAAGTTTATAAGCTTTCAAAGGCATATATTATGGACAATTCTGTGGACAGAGGATCCTGGTGGGCTTCTGTCCATGGAGTCGCACAGAGTCGGACACAACTGAAGCAACTTAGCATGTGTGCATGCATGTATATATATGTGTATGTGAGTATCAGAATATGTATATATGCTGCTGCTGGTGCTGCTAAGTCGCTTCAGTCGTGTCTGACTCTGTGCGACCCCATAGACGGCAGCCCACCAGGCTCCCCCATCCCTGGGATTCTCCAGGCAAGAACAGTGGCATGGGTTGCCATTTCCTTCTCCAGTGCATGAAAGTGAAAAGTGAAAATGCAGTTGGTTAGTCGTGTCTGACTCTTTGCAACCCCATGGACTGCAGCCTAGCAGGCTCCTCCATCCATGGGATTTTCCAGGCAAGAGTACTGGAGTGGGTTACCATTGCCATCTTCATTTGTATATACACACAAAAGCTTTTCTACTACACTTGATAAGGGCTTGAGAAAGAACAATGTATATAAGAGATGGAGGAATTGGAAAACATAGACTAAATGAAAGAGGAGGACTGAATATGAAATTAAAAAAGTGAAATAGATTAGATAAAAGTATAAGATCATCATATAGACCAGTTGCTTTCTTTGGGTTAAATATATCACCATATAGTTATGTCATCTCTATTTAAATAAAATAATTTAAAAAATTTGTAATAGTTTGCAACCAGAGTATAAGGCCAATATTGATTTTTGTATGTTAAAATATATCTTACAACCTCACTCAAATAATTTCTTAGTTATGGTAGTTTTCATAGATATTCTGTAGGCAGGATTCTTTTTAATGTAAATATCATATAACAATTATGGAAATAGTTATTTCTGCTCTCTTAACCTTGTATTTATTTTATTACCTTTGTTCAATAGTGGGCCTCCAGTAAAATACTGAATAGACATGGTGAGAGTAGACATCCTTCGCTTATTCCTACTCTTAAAGAGATCAAATTCATTTTGCACCATTAAGTGTAATATCAGGTGTCATTCTTGTCCACAGGTATAAGGTTTTGATAGATCTATTTTAACATTTTGGGGAAGTTCTCTACTATTCCTAGTTCATTCAGCATTTTTGTCGTGAATGAGTGTTGTATTGTTTTCAATTTTCTCCTATGTATATTGAAAGTATCAGTGGTGATCCTTTTTTTCCCTGTTAATATCTAAATTAAAATACTTGTTTTCAAAATGTAAGACCTACTTTTCATTCATAGAATAAACATTACTTGAAATTTTATGCAAAGATGGGCACAATAAAGACAGAAACAGTATGGCCCTAACAGAAGCAGAACATGTTAAGAAGAGGTGGCAAGAATACACAGAAGAACTATGCAAAAAATATCTCCATGACCCAGATACCCACAATGGTGTGATCACTCACCTAGAGCCAGATATCCTGGAGTGTGAAGTCAAGTGGGCCTTATGAAATATCACTACAAACAAAGCTAGTGGAGGTGATGGAATTCCAGCTGAGCTATTTCAAATCCTAAAAGATGATGTTGTGAACGTGCTGGACTCAGTATGCCAGCAAATTTGGAAAACTGAGCAGTGGCCACAGGACTAGAAAAGGTCAGTTTTCATACCAATCCCAAAGAAAGGCAATGCCAAAGAATGTTCAAACTACCAAACATTTGGTAATGTTTGGTACCAAATATTTTTACCAAATGTTTTTTAATGTTTACTACCAAACATCTTTGGCAATGCCAAAGAATGTTCAAACAATTGCACTCTTCTCATACACTAGTAATGCTCAGAATTCTCCAAGTCAGGCTTCAACAGTACAGGAAATGAGAACTTCCAAATATTCAAGCTGGATTTAGAAAAGACAGAGGAACCAGAGAACAAATTGACAACATCCATTAGATGATCATAAAAGCAAGAGTTCCAAAAAACATCTACTTCTGCTTCATCGACTACACCAAAGCCTTTTACTGTGTGGATCACCAAAAACTGTGGGAAATTCTTCAGGAGATGTGAATACCAGACAACCTGACCTGCCTCCTAAGAAATCTGTATGCAAGTGAAGAAACAACGATTAGAACTGGAGATAGAACAACAGACTGGTTTCAATTTGGGAAATGAATATGGCAATGCTGTACATCGTCACCTTGCTTATTTAACATATATGCAGAGTACATCATGCAAAATAACAGGCTGGATGGTGTATAAGGTGGAATCAACATTGCTGGGAGAAATATCAATATCCTCAGATATGCAAATAACATCACACTTATTGCAGAAAGTGAAGAGGAACTAAAGAGTCTCTTGATGAAAATGTAAAAGGAGAGTGAAAAAGTTGGCTTAAAACTCAACATTCAGAAGACTAAGGTCATGGCATCCAGTCCCAACACTTCATGGCAAATAGATGGGGAAACAATAGAAACAGTGACAGACTTTATTTTCTTGGTCTCCAAAATCACTGCAGATGGTTTCTGCAACCATGAAATTAAAAGATGCTTTCTCCTTGAAAGAAAAGCTCTGACAAACCAAAACAGCATATTAAAAACCAGAGACATACTTTGTCAACAAAGATCCATCTAGTCAAAGCTATGGCTTTTCCAGTAGTCATGTATGGATGTGAGAGTTGGACTATAAAGAAAGCTGAATGCCAAAGAATTAATGCTTTTGAACAGTAGTGTTGGAGAAGACTCTTGAGAGTCCCTTGGACAGCAAGGAGATCAAATCAGTTCATCCTAAAAGATATCAGTACTGAATACTCATTAGAAGCAGTGATGCTGAAGCTGAAGCTCCTATATTTTGGCCACCTGATGTGGAGAATTGAGTCACTGGAAAAGACCCTGATGTTGGGAAAGATTGAAGGCAGGAAGAGAAGGGAATGACGGAGGATGAGATGGTTGCATGGCATCACCAACTTGATGGACATGAGTTTGAGCAGGCTCTAAGAATTGATGATGGACAGGGAAGCCTGGTGTGTTGCAGTCCATGAAGTCCCACAGAGCTGGACATGACTGTGTGACTGAACTGACTAAATTTTATGTACTATCCATTTTACATGTATTGTTAGTTTCTGTTTCATTTATCTGTCTTACTCTTTCACTCTGTCTCTTCTCTCTTTTTACCATCCTTCTCATTTTCAGTATACTTATGAGTTTTTAGTATTATAGTAATATTACCCACCAAATGCGGACAAAACCTTCGGCTGTAACACCTCATCCTCAGGTTTCTATAACAGTTTACGTAAGATAAGCTTTTGTTTTCATCTTTTTTCCGTAATTTTCAATATCAGTTCAATTCAGTCACTCAGTCGTATCCAACTCTTTGCGACACCATGAATTGCAGCACGCCAGGCCTCGCTGTCCATCACCAACTCCCAGAGTTCACTCAAACTCATATCTATTGAGTCCGTGATGCCATCCAGCCATCTCATCCTCTGTCCTCCCCTTCTCCTCCTGCCCCCAATCCCTCCCAGCATCAGAGTCTTTTCCAATGAGTCAACTCTTTGCATGAGGTGGCCAAAGTATTGGAGTTTCAGCTTTAGCATCAGTCCTTCCAAAGAACACCTAGGACTGATCTCCTTTAGAATGGACTGGTTGGGTCTCCTTCAATATAATATATCATAATTTTCAATATATCATCTGGACTTGAAAATTTTTTGAAATTGTTTTTGATAATGTAATCCATTTTCTCTTTTTATGGCCAATTATGAAAACGGTATATTTGAAGATATTTGTCCATTTAATCCAAATTTTTGAACTTGTTGGTGTACATTTGTTCATAGCATTTTATTGCTAAATTTTTAATGCCCTAGAAAATATGATTACCTCTTTTTCATTCCTAAGAATGGCTCTTTGTGTTCTCTCTTTTTCCCTTTCATCATCTCAACTAGAGTCAAATATCAAAGCACACATTTTAAATTTAATTTTCTCTGTTATCTCTGTTAGATTTATACTAATTTTTATTTCTTGTTTTATACTTGATTTTTATTTACTTTTCTTCCTCTATTCGTTAATGTGGAAAGTGAGTTCACAAAATTTAGCTCACTTTGTCCTTATATAAGCACACTTTAAGATATATTGTAATTTTTGTCATTTATCTAAAAATATTTTCTAATGTCCTTTGTAATGCCAATTTTGACCCAGGAATTTAATTTATCTTATATTAAATTTTGCACACTAAATGTCCTAAATGGATTGTTTACATGACACGCTATTTTACATTTACTTTCTACTTATCTGTGTATTAACCAAACCATTTTTGGAACCTTTGTATGCTGTGGTTGCATGAACTATATTTGAAGGTCTTCAGAAAGACCATGATGTTTGTTTCAGTTCCTGTTCAAATTTTGTGCTGCCAGTTTTACCAGTATTATGCTGGTGACATAAATACAAAATTGTAAAGTAAATAGCCTCCAATTAAAATAAATAAATTTAAAGTTAAAACAAACAAACAAACCAAAAAAAACAAAGAAATGTTCTAGAAACACTCTTACTAACATTGTAAAATTTGTTACTAAAGTTGATTTAGTACCTTGGCCAATTTAACCTTGTTAAATGTTAAAGGCTTTTATTTCAGATTGCTAGTTGCTTTCCCATGAGTGTCTTGATATTGTTAGAGTTTATTCTTGTAAAATTTGCATCCAGGTATTGTTCTACTGTTTTTTTCATATTCTGTAACTGACTGATGGCTTTCCATGGCCTCTTTAAAATTCTCAGAACATCTGGGTTTTGTTTCATCCATCTTATTAGAACTGGTTCAAAAGTATTCTTTGTAATGGCTGAGTAATACTCCATTGTGTATATGTACCACTGCTTTCTTATCCATTCATCTGCTGATGGACATCTAGGTTGTTTCCATGTCCTGGCTATTATAAACAGTATTGCAATGAACATTGGGGTACATGTGTCTCTTTCTATTCTGGTTTCCTCGGTGTGTATGCCCAGCAGTGGGATTGCTGGATCATAAGGCAGTTCTAATTGCAATTTCTTAAGGAATCTCCACACTGTTCTCCATAGTGGCTGTACTAGTTTGCATTCCCACCAACAGTGGAAGAGGGTTCCCTTTTCTCCACACCCTCTCCAGCATTCATTGCTTGCAGACTTTTGGATCACAGCCATTCTGACTGGTGTGAAGTTATATCTCATTGTGGTCTGGATTTGCATTTGAATCAGTTTTAATAAGATGGATGAAACTGGAACCAATTATACAGAGTGAAGTAAGCCAGAAA
>SJYX01024027.1:148002-162496 GCA_006410675.1 Oreotragus oreotragus
GGGATTATCCGGAGGCAGGATGTGGGGTGGGAGGTGGGAGGGGGGTTCATGTTTGGGAGTTCATGTACACCCGTGACGGATTCATGTCAATGTATGCCAAAACCAATACAGTACTGTAAAGTAAAACTAAGTAAAAAAAAAAAAAAAAAGAAAGAAAGAAAACCATAAAACAAAATCTAGGTTTTGGATACTACAGGGGTCATAATTTTAGTGAGAGTTGTTTCTTTGACATAACAATCAGCAGAGGTTATTGCCCACATTTCCTTTATTTCCTCCCACTTCCCTACCCTTACACAGTACATCATTAATTTTTTTTCTTCCTTTGTTGTTGTTGTTGCTGTTTTTCCCCATAATAGTCAACTTCTTAGAGATACTGGTATACATAATAGATTTTTTTCACCTGTTTCATATTTTTAAATTGGAGTTCGTGCTGAAGTGGGGAAACTCCCTTGTTTTCAAAGCATTCCAAAATATTAATTTATCTGAAAAAATATGTACTTATCTCCAGATTTTGGCTACCTCCTGTGAATGAAGTAAGTTACAAGTCTGATAAAGCGTCTTATTTAGGGATGAGCTGAGATGTATTATGGTGTAACCATCCTAAAATTTTTATTTTGGTTATAAGATTGTGCCCATCAATAAAAAAATATGAAATCACATTTTTTTTCAGAATATTTTAGATAAATATCTTTGGTATATTGGTAGCCCTTAGAATCTACATAGTTATGAATTTGATAACAGTATGTGAAATACTATAATAATAGAAATGTGTCAAGTAAATTTATAACAACTTTATTTGAGATAATTTTACTTGAAAAGGATGCTGTGTCTAATCAGTGAGCAACAAATATTGCACAGTGAGAGAGAACATCCAATTTAAGGGACGCATTAAAACCAAGTTGGCAGAGAATTGCGTTAATTTAGCTGCAACTGCTTTTGTGCTAAGACAAGGTTAATGAACTTTTGCCACAAGATCAAGAGAAAGAGTATAAAAAGCTATTGGTTTCTGATGACTTCCTTGAAGGTTGAGTACCAAGGGCTTATTTGGAATATTCATAAACAACAGCAAATTAAGGTTCATGATAATTACACAGGCCCAGGATGGATGATTATTTAGAGCTAATTTTAAATCACAAAATATCTCACTGATATTCAGCAGACATTACATCTCAACCTGCTTCCTAAGAGTCCAAAATTTAATACCTTTATTTTTAATTTTACAAATAAAATTTAAATGTTACACTTAATTTACAATTATTACAAATTATTGGTATATTCCTTGTGTTGTACAATGTATCCTTTTTTTCCTATTTTATACCCAATNTTAATTTTATAAATAAAATTTAAATGTTACACTTAATTTACAATTATTACAAATTATTGGTATATTCCTTGTGTTGTACAATGTATCCTTTTTGTTTTGTTTTTTTTCCTATTTTATACCCTATAGTTTGTACCTCTCATTGTCCCATCCATGTATTATCCCTTCCTCCCTTCTGGTAACCGTTAGTTTGTTATACCTGTGAATATGCTTCTTGTTTATTATAGCCACTAGCTTTTCTGTATTTCTTAGATTCCATATGTAAGTGATGTCATATAGTATCTGTGGTGTCTGACTTATTTAATATAGCATAATACCCTCCAATGTTGTGGCAAATGGCAAAATTTCATTCTTTTTTATAACTATTATTCCCTTGTGTATATACATCACATATTCTTTATCTATTCAACTGTTGTCAAATAGTTAAGTTGCTTACAAATAATGTTGCTAGGAACATTGGGGTACATGTGTCTTTTTGAATGAATTTTTTGTTTTTGTTGTTGTTCATATATATGTATATACCTAGGAGTGGGATTCCTGGGTTATATGGGATTTTTGTTTTTACTTTTTAAGAAACTTCTATACTGTTTTGCCAGAGAAGGCAATGGCACCCCACTCCAGTACTCTTGCCTAGAAAATCCCATGGATGGAGGAGACTGGTAGGCTGCAGTTCATGGAGTCGCTAAGAGTTGGACACGACTGAGTGACTTCACTTTCACTTTTCACTGTCATGCATTGGAGAAGGAAATGGCAACCCACTCCAGTGTTCTTGCCTGGAGAATCCCAGGGACGAGGGAGCCTGGTGGGCTGCCGTCTATGGGGCTGCAAAGAGTTGGACACTACTGAAGTGACTTAGCAGTAGCATACTGTTTTGCACAATAGCTGCATTAACTTATATTGCCACCAACAGTGATAAGGATAGCTTTTTCTGGGCATCCTTGTCAATATTTGTCATTTGTGTTCTTTGTGATGATAACCATTATAACAGGTGTGAAATGATCTCTCATTTTGTTTTTGATTTGCATTTTGTTAATGATTAGCTATGTTGGGCATCTTTTCATGTGCCTGTTGGCCTCTTTGGCATCTGCATTTCCTCTTTGGAAAAATGTCTATTCAACACTTCTGCCTAAATTTTAATTGGGTTGTTTGTTTGTTGTTGTTGAGTTGTATGAGCTGTTTATATATGTTGGATATTTCATTTTCTCCCATTCAGTAGGTTGTATTTTCCATTTGTCTATTTTTTTTATTTTTTGCTATGATAAAGCTTTTAAATTTCATTAGGTCTCATTACTTTATTTTTTTTTAATATATTTTTTAATTATTTTTTTTTATTTTTTTATTTTTATTTATTTATTTTTTTGTATTTATTTATTTGTTTACACGTGATTTTCTTTATTTTAAAAGAGACAGATCCCAAAAACATTGCTATAATTTACATAAAAGTGTTCTGCCTGTGTTTTCCTCTAGAAGTTTTATAGAATCTAAGCTTATATTTAGACTTTTAGTCAATTTTGAATTTATTTTTGTGTATGATTTTAGAGAATGTCCTAATTTCATTCCTTTCATTCCTTTCCATATAGCTGTCCAGTTTTCTCAGCACCACTTTTTAAAGAGACTGCCTTTTCTCCATTATGCATTCTTGCCTCCTTTGTTATAGATTAATTAACCACAAGTGAGTGGGTTTATTTCTGAAATCTCTATTCTGTTCCATCGATTTATGTGTATTTCTTAGATTCCATATGTAAGTGATGTCATATAGTATCTGTGGTGTCTGACTTATTTAATATAGCATAATACCCTCCAATGTTGCTGCAAATGGCAAAATTTCATTCTATATAGAAATAGCACAGGCTAAATAATTGAAATTAACTAAAGGTCTACTCTTCTTACAGTTCATTCAAGATGGTGGGTTATTTTTGGCTTATATTTTATTCATTAATTTTACATGTCATTAGGTATATTTCACTCACGTAGAGCCAGGTATCCTGGCTTTGATTACTGTTGCTTAGCAGTAGTCTGATTCTTCCAGTAACATGATTCTTCCAGTTTTGCTTTTCTCCTTCAAGATTTTTTAGTTATTTGGGGTCTATAGTGTTTCTATACAAATTTAATTTTTATTTTGTCCTATTTCTCTGAGAAACACCTTTGATATTTTGATTGGGGTTGCATTGAATTTGAAAATTCCCTTGGGTACTATGGTCATTTTAACAATATTGATTCTTTGAATCCAAGAACATGGTATGCCTTTCCATTCATTTGTGTCAGATTCAACTTATCTCATCAGTGTCTTACAGCTTTTAGAGTACAGGTCTTTTGCTTCCTTAGGTGGATTTATTCCTAGGTTTTCTTTGGATGAGATGATAAATGGGATTGTTTCCCTAAGTTTTTTAGATAATCCATTGTTAGTCTATATAAATGCAACAAATTTCTGTATGTTATTTTTTCTCCTGCAAGTAAATCTCATGGATAGAGGAACCTTGTAGGCCATAGTCCACAGGGTAGTGAGTTGGACACAACTTAGCAACTAAGCAACAACTTTACCAAAATCACTGATGAGCTCTAGTAGTTTTTTGTTGGCATCTTTATGATTTTCAATACATTTCCTTTGATTTTATTATCATGTCATCTGCAGACAGTGACAGTTTTACTTCATTTCTAATCTAGAGTCGTTTAATCACTTTTCTCATATTGCCTTATCTAGAACTTCCAAAATTGTGTTGATTTAAAGTGGCAGGAGTCAGCATCCTTGTTTTGTTTGTGACCTTTAGAGGAAAAGATTTTAGCTTTGCAACATTGAGTATGTTTTTAGCTGTGAGTTTGTTATATATAGCCTTCATTATGTTAAGATATATTCCCTCTATGCCCACTGAAAAATTGGACAGTTTTTTAAATTTTTTTTGGGGGGGGGATAAATGGATGTTGAATTTTATGTAAATGTTTGTTACATCTATTGATATGGTCATACGTTTTTTACTCTTCATTTTGTTATATGGCCTTCATTATGTTAACAAATATTCCCTCTATGCCCACTAAAAAATTGGACAGTTTTTTAAATTTTTTTGGGGGGCGGGTAAATGGATGTTGAACTTTATGTAAATGTTTGTTACATCTATTGATATGATCATAAGTTTTTTACTCTTCATTTTGTTAATGTGGTATATAACATTGATTGATTTGTAGATAGTGAAAAATCCTTACATCCCTAGGATAAATACCTTTTTATTATGTCGTATGATCCAACATTTTGTCTTAATCATTTTTAGGTTTCCTTGAATTTTAATAGAAACACAATATAAGATATATGGGTTGAGTCTCCCAATATCTATCTATTTTATATAGAAAGGTGCTCAGTCCCTCAGTCATGTCTGACTCTTTGCAACCTCATGGACTGTAGCCTGCCAGGCTCCACTGTCCATGGGGAATCTACAGGCCAGAATACTTAAGTGGGTTGACATGCCCTCCTCTGGGGGATCTTCCCAATCCAGGGATTGAACCCATATCTCCCACACTGCAGGCAGAATCTTTACAGTATGAGCCACCAGGGAAGCCCAACATATATAGAAATATATAGAAATAGCACAGGCTAAATAATTGAAATTAGCTAAAGGTCTACTGTTCTTACAGTTCATTCAAGATGGCGGGTTATTTTTGGCTTATATTTTATTCATTAATTTTACATGTCATTAGGTATATTTCACTCATGTAGAGCCAGGTATCCTGGAATGCAAAGTCAAGTGGGCTTTAAGAAGCGTCACTACAAACAAAGCTAGAGGAGGTGATGGAATTTCAGTTGACTATTTTAAATCCTAAATGATGATTGTGTGAAAGTGCTGCACTCAATATACCAACAAATTTGGAAAACTCAGCAGTGGCCACAGGACTGGAAAAAGTCAGTTTTCATTACAATTCCAAAGAAAGGCAAGGCCAAAGAATGTTCAAGCTATTGCACAACTGCACTCATCTCACACGCTAGCAAAGTAAAGCTCGAAATTCTCCAAGCCAGGCTTCAAGAGTATGTGAAGTGTGAAATTTCAGATGCTCAAGCTGGATTTAGAAAAGGCAGAGGAACCAGAGATCAAATTGCCAACATCTGTTGGATCATCAAAAAGTCAAGAGAGTTCCAGAGAAACATCTACTTCTACTTTATTGACTATGCCAAAGCTTTTAACTGTGTACATCACAACAAACTTTGAAAAATTCTTCAAGAGATGGGAATACCAGACGATCTGACCTGCCTTCTGAGAAATCTGTAGCAGGTCAAGAAGCAACAGTTAGGACTGGACATAGGATAACAGACTGGTTCCAAATTGGGAAAAGAGTACATCAAGGCTGCATATTGTCACCCTGCTTATGCAGAGTTCAGTTCAGTTCAGTACCTCAATCAGGTCCAACTCTTTGCGACCCAATGAACCTCAGCACGCCAGGCCTCCCGTCCATGACCAACTTCTGAATTCCACCCAAACCCATGTCCATTGAATCGGTGAAGCCATCCAACCATCTCATCCTCTGTCGTCCCCTTCTCCTCCTGCCCTTAATCTTTCCCAGCATCAGGGTATTTTCAAATAAGTCAGCTCTTTGCATCAAGTGGCCAAAGTATTGCAGTTTCAGCTTCAACATCAGTCTTTCCAATGAACACTCAGGACTGATCTCCTTAGGATGAACTGGTTGGATCTCCTTGCAGTCCAAGGGACTCTCAAGAGTCTTCTCCAACACCACAGTTCAAAACCATCAATTCTTCAGTGCTCAGCTTTCTTTATAGTCCAACACTCACATCCATACTTGACCACTGGAAAAACCATAGCTTGACTAGACAGACTTTGGGGACAAAAATAATGTCTCTGCTTTTTAATATGCTGTCTAGGTTGGTCATAACTTTCCTTCCAAGGAGTAAGCGTCTTTTAATTCTTTGGCTGCAGTCACCATCTGCAGTGATTTTGGAGCCCAGAAAAATAAAGTCTGACCCTGTTTCCCCATTTATTTGCCATGAAGTGATGGGACCAGATGCTATGATCTTAGTTTACTGATTGTTGAGCTTTACACCAACTTTTTCACTCTCCTCTTTCACTTTCATCAAGAGTCTCTTTAGTTCTTCTTCACTTTCTGTCATAAGGGTGGTGTCATGTGCATATCTGAGGTTATTGATATTTCTCCTGGTAATCTTGATTCTAGCTTGTGCTTCTTCCAGCCCAGCATTTCTCATGATGTACTCTGCACAGAAGTTAAATAAGAAGGTGACAATATACAGCCTTGACGTACTCCTTTTCCTATTTGGAAACAGTCTGTTGTTTCATTTCCAGTTCTAACTGGTGCTTCCTGACCTGCAT
The DNA here is from genome assembly GCA_006410675.1 of Oreotragus oreotragus. Lineage (NCBI taxonomy): Eukaryota > Metazoa > Chordata > Mammalia > Artiodactyla > Bovidae > Oreotragus > Oreotragus oreotragus. The sequence continues at coordinate 154,648 of SJYX01024027.1, forward strand.
ACAGGTTTCTTAAGAGGCAGGTCAGGTGGTCTATTATTCCCGTCTCTTGAAGAATTTTCCACAGTTCATTGTGATCTACACAGTCAAAAGCTTTGGCATAGTCAATAAAGCAGAAATAGATGTTTTTCTGCAACTTTCATGCTTTTTCGATGATCCAGTGGATGTTGGCAATTTGATCTTTGGTTCCTCTGCCTTTTCTAAAACCAGCTTGAACATCTGGAAGTTCACAGTTCATGTATTGCTAACGCCTAGCTTGGAGAATTTTAAACATTACTTCACATAAAGAGAAATTCCTGACTGGATGAAGCACAATCTGGAATCAATATTGCCAGCAGAATTATCAATAACCTCAGATATGCACATGACACCACATATATAGCAGAAATTCGAGAAGAACTAAAGAAACTACTGGTGAAAGTGAGAGAAGAGAGTAAAAAAGTTGGCTTAAAACTCAACATTCAGACAACAAAGATCATGGCATCTGGTCCCATCACTTCTTGGCAAATAGACTGAGAAACTGTGGAAACAGTGACAGACTTTACTTTTTTGGGCTCCAAAATCACTGTGGATGGAAGAAACTGCAGCCATTAAATGAAAAGACACTTGCTTCTTTTAAGAAAAGCTATAACAAACCCAAACAGAATATGGAAAAGCAGAGACATTGCTTTTCCAAGAAAGCTCTGTTTAGTTAAAGCTATGGATTTTCCAGTAGTCATGTATGGATGTGAGAGTTGGAGTATAAAGAAAGTTGAGTGCCAAAGAATTAATGCTTTTGAAATATGCTGTTGGAGAAAACTCTTGAGAGTTTCTTGTACAGCAAGGAAATCCAACCAGTCAATCCTAAAGGAAATCAATCCTGAATATTCTTTGGAAGGATTGGCGCTGAAGCTGAGACTCCAATACTTTGGCTACCTGATGCAAAGAAATGACTCGTTTGGATTAAAGATGGGAGGAGAAGAGGTCAACAGAAGAGGAGATGGTTGCATGGCATCACCGACTCAATGGACACGAGTTTGAATGAACTTCAGGAACTGGTGATGGGCAGGGAGGCCTGGTGTGCTGCAGTCCATGGGGTCGCAGAGTTGGACACTACTGAGCAATTGAACTGAACATAAATGAAGTACATTTCATTTATTCTCACATCCCAGTAAATGCAAAAAAAGATTAACTTAAGCTTTTTGTACATTTTCTTTAGTCAGAAATGTTTTAATTGGAGATCAAAGGAGAAAACCAAGATATTACTACCAGGAAAACAACATAATGCAGTACTTGTTTCTACCTATTCATGAAAGACTATGACATAGAGTATTTCCGCAAACCATCAAAATAGTTTTATAACAAAAATCAATATTTAAGAATACTTTCAGAATAAGCTTGTCAAGTTCAACTTTATGTATTCCAGGAAAAATACAAATGCATATTTAGAACCAAAGCACATGCTATTCTACTTGACACTTTGATTCTAATGTATATTTCTGTTTACCTAGTTTTTATAGTTCAGAGAAGAAGGGGCATATTATTTCCTGATGAAGATCAGCATTAGTATCATTATCTTTTCAGCCAAAAAACTAATGACAGAAAATGTTTAACACTGCTATTAAGGGTTCCTGTTTCTTTCTTTTTTTTTTTTTTCAAGATGTGAAGATTTCAATTCACCTTTGGTAATCTTTCTCTTTGTAAAGTCATTAAATGTCTTTTTATCTATGGAGATATAAAGCATATGCTCTTGTTTGAAACAGAGTTATTGTATAAAACAGAGGTCTATATAAGTAAAATGTAGTTTCTTGAATTTGAAGACAATTTTGAATGCTGAGATGTTAGATACTTCTCTTAATATCATGAATTATTGTGTATCTGGGTATCATATATATACATGAGAAATGCCAACCATTCCTAATGTAATATACAAGAATTACTGGAACAAACCTTTGAGCAAAAGGTATATGGATTGAAGTTCAAGATAAGAAGAGATCCAGTAAATTTTGCATAGAAAGGAGAAATGTTTTGATTTTTAAATAATGGAGCCATTGGGATATTACACTTCTATTGTGGACACTGGCTCTTACTGGCTTTGAATATATGATTTCCCAGTCATTGAAGCTTTAAGGAACTTGAAGCAGAAGGAAATATATGGTGATATAACAGGAGGGATAGCATATGTACAAATACAAGAGTATCTTTATAAAATTATTCTGAATATAGTGAATTTGTGAATAAAGGAGTTTCTAATAGGGATGTAAGAAGAATCTTAAATGTATCAATGTGGATATTGCAATATATATATATATAAAGTAAGAAGATTTTGAAATATTTTAATAAGGACAGATATAGATGAACTTGCATAGAAAATTCTGAAATTCTAGACCTGTTTCTTATGGATATCACAATATAAGAATATCTTTGCTGATGTCATTAATTTCACATTACAGTAAGGAGGAAATTTATATGTCCCCTCGTGTTATATTTTCACATGTCAGTAAAGTAATGCTCAAAATTCTCCAAGCCAGGCTTCAGCAATATGTGAACCGTGAACTTCCAGATATTCAAGCTGGTTTTAGAAAAGGCAGAGGATCAAACTGAGAGATCAAACTGCCAATATCCGCTGGATCATGGGAAAAGCAAGACCGTTCCAGAAAAACATCTTCTGCTTTATTGACTGTGCCAAAGCTTTTGACTGTGTGGTTCACAATAAACTGTGGACAATTTTTCAAGAGATGGGAATATCAGAGCATCTGACCTGCCTCTTGAGAAACCTATATGCAGGTCAGTAATCAACATTTAGAACTGGACATGGACCAACAGATTGGTTGCAAAGAGGAAAAGGAGTACATCAAGGCTGTATACTGTCACCCTGCTTATTTAACTTCTATGCAGAGTACATCATGAAAAACGCTGGGCTGGATGAAGCACAGCTGGAATCAAGATTGCTGGGAGAAATATCAATAACCTCAGATATGCAGATGACACCACCCTTACGCAGAAAGTGAAGAGAAACTAAAAAGCTTCTTGATAAAAGTGAAAGAGGAGACTGAAAATGTTGGCTTAAAGCTCAACATTCAGAAAACAAAGATCATGACATTTGATCCCATCACTTCACGGGAAATGGATGGGGAAACAATGGAAACCGTGTCAGACTTTCTTTTTTGGGGCTCCAAAATCACTGCAGATGGTGATTGCAGCCATGAAATTAAAAGATGCTTACTTCTTGGAAGGAAAGTTATGACCAGCCTAGATAGCATATTGGAAAGCAGAGACATTACTTTGCCAACAAAGGTCCGTTTAATCAAGGCTATGGTTTTTCCAGTGGTCACGTGTGCATGTGAGAGTAGAACTGTGAAGAAAGCTGAGCACTGAAGAATTGACGTTTTTGAAATGTGGTGTTAGAGAAGACTCTTGAGAGTAAGTACCTTGGATTTCAAGGAGATTCAACCAGTCCATTCTGAAGGAGATCAGCCCTGGGATTTCTTTGGAAGGAATGACGCTAAAGCTGAAACTCCAGTACTTTGGCCACCTCACGCGAAGAGTTGACTCATTGGAAAAAACTCTGATTCTGGTAGGGATTGGGGGCAGGAGGAGAAGGGTATGACAGAGGATGAGATGGCTGGATGGCATCACTGACTGGATGGATGTGAGTCTGAGTGATCTCCGGAAGTTCGTGATGGACAGGGAGGCCTGGCATGCTGTGATTCATGGGGTTGCAAAGTGTCCGTCATGACTGAACGACTGAACTGACTTACTGACTGTGTTATATTTTAATTTATGTAATCTTTTTACTCACTACCCACTAATATATATCTATAGTGAAATCAGCATTCAAAAAACTAAGATCATAGCATCTGGTCCCATCACTTCATGCAAATAGATAGGGAAACAATGGAAACAGTGGCAAACTATGTTCCTGGGCTCTAAATTCACTGCTGATGGTGACTATGGCCATGAAATTAACAGACACTTGCTTTTTGGATGAGAAGCTATGATCAACTTAGACAGCATATTAAAAAGCAGGGATACTACTTTACTGACAAAGCTCCATATAGTCAAATCTATGGTTTTTTCAGTGATCATGTATGAATGTTGCAGTTGAATCATAAAGGATGAACAACAAAGAATTGATGCTTTTGAACTGTGGTGTTAGAGAAGACTCTTGAGAGTATTTAGGACTGCAAGGAGATCAAACCAGTCAATCCTCAAGGAAATCAGTCCTGAGTATACATTGGAAGGACTGACGCTGAAGTTGAAACTCCAATACATTGGCCACTTGATGAAAAGAGCTGACTCATTAGAAAAGACCCTGATGCTCGGAAAGATTGAAAGCAGGTGGAGAAGGGGACGACAGAGGATGAGACGGTTGGATGGCATCACCAACTCTATGGACATCAATCTGAGCAAGCTCAGGAGATGGTAAAGGACAGGGAAGCCTGGTGTGCTGCATTCCATGTGGTCACAAAGAGTCAGACATGACTGAATGACTGAACACAAGAAGAAAGGGAATGGCAACTCACTCCAGTATTCTTGCCTGGATACTTCCATGGACAGAGGAGTCTGGAAGTCTTCAGTCCATGGCGTCACAAAGGGTCAAGGTCAGACACGACGAAGTGACAGAGTACACAGTGAAATTAACTGAGAATAGTCAGTTTCTGAGTCTGTGTAATGGAGCTGATATAATTACCATTTATGTCCGTCATAAAGGATAAATATATCAATATCCATAAATAACTTAGCAGAAGGTCTTTTTTGTTCATTTTGTTATTTTCCCTTGAGCTATTTACCTATGATAAATGATTTATCTATGCCTGTGAGGATAGCTTGAAGTTAAAAAAACAAACAAAAATTTATATATAATGGTTCTAAAATATGATGCAAACATAAACTAATATGATACTCCTCGGTGTGAATGGTTATGAAATATGAACACTGATGGACAATAAGATAGAATCAGGCAGAGTAAGGCACAGTGAGATTGTAGGAATGGTACTGACCACCGTTTCAGAGACTGCACACAATGGAAAGTCACAACCTAAATCTGTTATGAGAACTTCAGCCAACACACATAACCTCATACACATAAGCTTTCTTGAAACTTTTTCCAAAAAAAAACAAAAAAAAAGCTGCAAGAGGATTTTCTACTATACAGAGTTCTATGTAGCCTTTATCTACAACAGCATATTATGTCAGTCACCTTGCAGATCCTTTAAAAATTCCTAGGAAAATCTTTTCTTTCTATAACATTTGCCAATGGTCCAAAAATTGAAGATTGATAGTGTGAATAAACAACTCTTCAGTGGATGTCTATGTTACCAGCACTTTCTTTTTTTTTTTTTTTTTAATGTTCATGGTTTAGTGATAAGTCAGCTAATAAATTGGATATTAGGATTGAGGAAAGACGTTGATATCCCGGACTAAGAACTCATGTAGTCATTAAGGACCTTTTTGGTCACAGCTGCGATATCAAGTCTGTGTAACACCATATATAGCAAGATGAATAAAATGATTTATTAAAAAGTAGAGCATTCAAAAATGACAAGCTGTTAAATTCATAGCATGTTGTGACAGCTAAATAAAGACATGTATGTCTATACAGTTTTAAAACAGGATGTCTCATTAAGTCTAGTAGCACTGTGAGCCATACTAATTTTTTAATGGACATTTTATAACACTAATTGACATTCACTTTTGCAAAATTATCATTATCTAAATAATGGATGGTAGACAAGAAGGTGGAGTAGAAAGAAGTGTGCTCATCTTCTCCTGAGAGAACTCCAAAGTTATAACTCACTGCTGGACAACCATGGACAGAAGAATGTTGGATCCCACCAAAAAGTGACACCAAGGGCAAAGATGAAGCCCCACCAAGACCGTGGGAGGAGCGAAATCACATTTAGAATCCAGCCCCATACCCACCAGAGACACGCGGAGAGCTCAACCAAAACCTTGTGTGCACCAAGTCCAGGAGACCCCATGGTGACTGAACCAGACCTGCCTTTGAATGTTTGAGTGTCTCCTGTGGAGGCATGGGTCAGCAGCAGTCTGCTGCAGGGGCAGGGGTTCTGGGTGCAGGAGACTTGTGTCACACAGCATGTGGCATAAGCCCTCTTGGAGGAGGTCTCCATTAACCACACCATAGAACTGAGAGGGTAACAGGCAGGAAGGCCAGGGGTCTCCAAACGGAGGAAATAGACTGCAAGTGTCAGACATTTTTATCTCTCTTAAGCAGCAGGAGGAAACAAACTAGCAATATTTTTTCCTTCACTATACAAGTTTAAAAGGAGGTTTCTCTCAAAAAACTGTGTTGACATAATGACACCTGATTTCACCTGAAGTTAACTACTCTCAAACCTAGAGATAACCAATGCATTTCTCTTATGAATATGTTTATCTTAAGCTATGCTAATGTACTATGCATTTACCCCAAACTCTGTCTTCAAGTCGGTTCCACCTCTTGGCTCAGAACCTACTTGACAAACCAGTGTTTGTCAAGTATAACCAGTGTTATACTCAGATATTGTTCCCCTAATCTATGTAAATGAAACTATTTGTATGGTGACCTGCCCTTCTTCAAGATTCAAGTTAATCATTTTATGGCCCAGGATGAGCAATTTGGTGCCAAGATTATCCCAAAATGCATCTTATGGGTGAGGGGCCTGGTGCCATTCTGAGTTTTAAGACATTTCTTTCTTTCATGAACAGACTGCTGGTGACTATATAGCATCCAGCTGAAGACTAGCAGGGGGGTACTCTTTCTGCCCTCTTCTGATGCCTATGTCAGAAGTTTTCTCTATCTCCTTTATACTTTAATAAAACTTTATTACACAAAAGCTCTGAGTGATCAAGCCTCATCTCTGGCCCCGGATTGAATTCTTCTCCTCCAGGGGCCAAGAATCCTGGCCTCTTTACGTGATTCAACAACAACCTTTCAGAATCACTGAGCATACAACCCACAAACAGCAGAACAAAAATACCAAATAAATCTTCCCACTGTTAAGAAAGTTCTGGGAACCACAGCAGATTTCCCAACCTGAGGATATGGCAAAGGGACTGAGAACCACCAAGGAATTTGACTTTGGAGACCAATGGAAATTGATTACAGGACTTACACAAGACTAGGGAAACACTCTTGAAGGGCACAAGGAAAACCTTGTGTGCACCAAGACCTAGGAAAAAGGAGCAGTGACCCCACAAGAGACTGACCCAGACTTGCTTGTTAGTGTCCAAGAGTCTCCAGCAGAGGCATGGGTTGGCAATAGCCTGTTGTATGGTCCTGAGCACTGAGTTCAGCAGTGCTTGCACAGAACCTTTAGAAGGAGATCACCATTATCTTCTTACCCCAACCATAGTTTGGTTTCAGGTAAAACAACAGGGAGGAAACACAGCTTTGCCCATCAACAAAAAAATTGGATTAAAGATTTACTGAGCATGGCCCTGCCTTTCAAAACAAGACCCAGTTTCCCCAATAGCCAGTCTCTCCCAATAGGAAGCTTCCATAAGCCTCTTATCCTTATCTGTCAGAGGGCAGACAGAATGAAAACCACATCACAGAAAACTGAGCAAACTGATCACATGGACCACAGCCTTGCCTAACTCAATGAAACTATGAGCCATGCTCTGTAGGGCCACCAAGACAGACTGATCATGCTGGAGAATTCTGACAAAAAGTGGTCCACTAGAAAAAGGAATGGCAAACCACTTGAGTATTCTTGCCTTGAGAACCCCATGAAGTGTACAAAAAGGCAAAAAGATGTGACACTGAAAGGTAAATTCCCGAGGTTGTAGGTGCCCAATATGGTACTGGAGAAGAGTAGAGAAATAACTCCAGAAAGAATAAAGAGATGGCTGAGTAATACTCCGTCTG
>SJYX01024027.1:162806-181944 GCA_006410675.1 Oreotragus oreotragus
GTTTATTTTTCTGGAATTGAGCTGTATAAGTTGCTTGTATATTTTTGAGATTAGTTGTTTGTCAGTTGCTTCATTTGCTATTATTTTCTCCCAGTCAGAGGGCTGTCTTTTCACCTTGCTTATAGTTTCCTTTGTTGTGCAGAAGCTTTTGCTAAAGCAAAAACAATGCAGCTTTGTGGATGTGACTGGTGATGGAAGTAAAGTCCAATGCCTAAAGAACAATACTGCATAGGAACCTGGAATTTTAGGTCCCATCACTTCATGGCAAATAGATGGGGTAACAGTGGAAACAGTTATAGACTTCATTTTCTTGGGCAACAAAATTACTGCAGATAGTGATTGCAGTCATGAAGTAAAAAGATGTTTGCTCCTTGTAAGAAAGCTTATAACCAATCTAGACAGCATATTAAAAAGCAGAGACATTGTTTTGCCAACAAGGGTCCATCTAGTCAAAGCTTTTTTTTTTTTTCTAGTAGTCATGTATGGATGTGAGAGTTGGACTATAAAGAAGGCTTGGCACCAAAGAATTGATGTTTTTGAACTGTGGTATTTCTGATCATGCAGTATGACAAAATTAAATTTATTATCCCTTACAAATTGGCCTTTAGTTTTGATTTTGTTTTTTTTCTTTAACATGAAAGAAATGAAATTATTTTAGGAATATTAGTTCTAATTTTGCCTGGAATTACTATCTTAAAGTGCATTGGTATAAACACACATGTTCACACACACATTTTACCAGTACATCAGATGAGAACTACTGATGGACTGTTTCATGGTGGACAGGTAATATGAACTGGAACTTAATAGCTAAAATGGCAGAGACCTTTAAAAAAAAAAAAAAAATCAAAACTAGCTTCCCTGCCTTTTGACTAGCTCTCCATTTCACTTTAACAATGGCTTAACATATTTTATATTACTCTGGATATTCTCTTTATAAAATTTTTAATGTAATGTCATTTCTTTTATATACAACCTTCAGTCACTATCCAGGAAATCCTAACACTAAATTCAGCAACTATCAATTGTCAGACACTGTGATAGGCATAGTTCCTAAAAGATACATGAGGTAAAATCTCAGCACTTGAAATGTTTCCATCTGTCTTTACTATACAGCTTTACCAAATACCTTCAGACTTTTTATTTTTGCTTTCTTCCTAAATCATAGCGTTTTAGAAATACGTATTTTGCCATTAATGTCCTGGGTCTTTGTAACAGATTGTGTTCAAAGACAGCAAACTATTTGACATAATTGGAATAGAAACATTTAGAGCATTTGGACAGTTCATTAGACTTACAGTCAAGTATGATTTATTATTTTAATAGTGTGATACAGGGTATTCATAAGAGTAGCATGATTACTTTTAATGGAAATTTTTAATTGTCAATTTGTTTTAATTATCAATAGAATATATTCTATACAATATTTATAAGAGATATTATGACCTATAGTCTAGGTACTGAAGAGAAGGCATAAATAGTAAAATATAATGGAATAAAACTATATAAATACATATGTATATATATATACGTATATATAGGGTGCTCCATGCAGCATGTGAGATCTTCCTTCTCTGACAAGGGATTGAACCCCGTGCCCTTGCCCTCGGAAGCATGGACCACCAGGGAGGTCCCCAATGCAACTTTTTCTTTACTCTGATCCTTAATTTCTTCTTACTGTGGTCTTTGGACTTTGGGAATATCATTACTATTAAACAATTAGTTTGAAATCCGTGCAATTAAACCTTATTTATTAACTATTTGTAAAACAATATATATGCACAGTGACTTGGCAAGATTGCTAAAGTATAAATATAACTAAAAGAAAATAGTATTAGCTAATTCATTACAGCAATCTCAATAAGTCAGAATCACTCAACTCAATTTCTTAGTAACCTGATATCAGAGCAAATTTCACAATATAATGAAAATAACTACTTACCGCACATTTTAAAACTGATAGCTCTTAGGCCGTATGAAATATATCATATAAATTTCAGAAAAACACAATACAAGATCAATTAGAATACTTAATAGTGGCATAAACCATTCATGTGCTTCTAAAAACCAAGCCAAAAATAGAATACACATATAAAAATGAACCCTTTATATATATACTTCCATGAAAAATTAAATATAAACTATATTTAAAATGCATGCACAGTTGGTTCAATTTATTTCAACCTTGCACATTGATTTCTATTAACTTTCCTTTTCCTCCTGTCTCCTCAGTGGTGCTTGTTTTCATGGGTGGTTTATAATTCATCATTATAATCAGTGAAGCATATGGCTTCTTTTACATGCACAAAATGAAATGCATGTTTGGGGACTACATAACCAAATATGAGCCTCTCCTTACTATCAGAGTATTATTTTCAGAAATCTCTGTGAGGCTGAAGCTATAACCACATCTCTCACAGATCATCAATGCTGTCAAATACATTTAGGAAGACAGTCAAATGGGCATAGGCAATTTCAGCAGCATAGACAGAGCTTTGTCTGTATTTTTAACTACTAGAAAAAAAACTGCAGGATATTATAGTAGTGAAGAAAACACCAATGTATTATATTCATTATTTTCTCACATTTCTGGCTTAAACATGCCACATAGAGAAAATACGGTTCTACACTCCATCTTGAAACCATCAGTGTAGGAAAGATATTAAAAGGACCTATGAAAAGAATAAGTATTGCATATTGAATATGTTAATATTCCTAACTCAGTAATGAATACAAAAGACATGCATAAAGGAAATAATTCTCTGAAGCTATATATAAAATCATAGACAAAGTGACATAAGGCAAGTCCAAGCAAAACTGGGACATGAATCATAATTTTGTTATAAGATAAAATGAAGTAATAATGTGTGTGTTCAGTCATGTCTGACTCTTTTGTGATCCCATGGACTGTAGACCACCAGGCTCCACTGTCCATGGGATTTTCTGAGCAAGAATACTGGAGTAGGCTGTCATTTCCTCCCCCAGGAGCTCTTCCTAGAATAGTAATTGAACCCAGGTCTCTTGTATCTCCTGCATTGGCAGGCAGATTCTTTACCACTGGCACCACTTGGGAATCCAAGTAGAAGACAAATCATTAAATGTAAAAACAAAAGGCATTTTCTAAAGAAAATCCAAATTATTTTTTTCAATATAAATTTATTTATTGTAATTGGAGGCTAATTACTTTACAATATTGTATTGGTTTTGCCCTACATTGACATGAATCCACCATGGGTGTACATGTGTTCTCCATCCTGAACCCCACTCCCACCTGCCTTCCCATCCCATCCCTCTGGGTCATCCCAGTGTACCAGCCACGAGCATCCTGTATCATGCATCGAACCTGTAAACTGAGTCATAGTATATAGGAGCAAGTTTTAAGAAATAATAAAAAAGAAATAAAAATATTCAGGTGGTTAGATTTATTTTTTAAATTGAGATGTATTTTACATGTCATGAAATTGTTTTTTTTACGTTCATAATTCAATGGGTTTTCATAAATACAAACAGTCATGTAACCACCAGTGCAAACAAGATATAGAACAGTTCAAACAATCACTTCTACCCCTAAACCCCACCCACCAAACCCTCATGCTCCTTTGTAGTCAACCCTTCCTCATTGCCACAGTCCCTGGCAGTCACTGATCAATTTTCTGTCTCTATAATTTTGCCTTTTCTTGAATATCAGATCAATGAAATAATACAGTATGTGGCCTTAAAAGTTGAGTGTTCTTTCACTTAGGATAGGTTATGTCTCTAGATTCACCCACGTTGTTGCCTATATGTAGTTACCACTGGAGACACTAATATCATATAAATGGATCCCATCAATTTGCCCAGAGATTCCTATTCTGTAGGTTGACTATAGAGTCTCAGATTATTTGATGCAAGAAGGGCTTGAAACATACTGTGAGAGGCCCTGAAACAGGCAAAAGGAAATTCCCTCAGAATTAAACTTCCCAAGAAGACCATTCGCAGGTATAATTACAGGGGTAGAGACATAAGCCTCCTGACACTCTGTTCATTCCCAAGGCTGAACTTTGAGGGGGCATGGATCCTAGTTTTATTGAGAAAGGTTACATGTACTCATCAGACACCCCACTCTAGAATGGACAGTGTATCATTAAATCACAGACCTCAAATTTGGAAAAATATGATAATCTCTTCAGAAATACAGTATTCTTTGTTATCAGCAATAGGAATATCTGTAAGTAGACAAGTAAAGGAGGTGTATTAGAATTATTTTGTTTGTAATAAATGAGCTAACAAAAAATAATTTATCAGCTCTTATATTTGGAATGTTCAGGATTACAACTGGCAGCAGAAGTGGATCTAGAGTTTCAAATGTTTCTCCTTTTTTTTCTACCTCTCACTCTCCTTGTCCTATGTTATGGATTAAATTGTGAGCCCATCCCCAAAAGAAAGTGGATATGTTGGAGTCCTAGCAGACAGAATCTCAGAATGCAACATTGTTTAGAAATAGGATTATTTCAGATATAATAACAAGAGCTCATACTGAAGTAGAATGAGTTCATACTCATCCTATATGACTGATATCTTTATATAAAAAGATGGCCATGTGGCAGCATGAACACTGAGGGTACCATGTAATAAAGGCAGAGATTGGAGTCATGCAGCTGCAAGGGAAGGAATGAAGAATTATTAGAAAACTAGAAGCTGGGAAGAAGAAAGGAAGGATTCTTCTAGAGGTTTCACAGAAAGCATAGCCTTGATTTCAGACTTCTAGCTTCCAGAAGGGTGAGAAAATAAATTTCTCTTCTTTTAAGTTCCCCTTTTGTAGTACTTTGTTGCAACAGTCCTAGGAAACTAATACATCGCAATATAAAGAAACAGTTTTTTACTCCCTATGTTAGCTTTATTCTCATATAATGAAATTTGGTTTCCTTCTTAACCAGAGGGAAAGGGAATTCAGGCAGAATGTTCCAGATTTATATCACCTCCATTTTTTGTTGTTGTGGTGGTGGTACCCAGAACATATCATCTCTGTATATGAAGTTCAGGGAAAGAGCTTGGATTGGCCAACCAATGTGATTGCTATTATTATGGCTGTGATAGTTGCTGTCCTCTGTGACAAGAGGAGAGGACGGTAGACTGAATTACAAGTCCTCCAGAACCACAGGGAGTAGAGATGTGTAGTGATGAGGGTATATTTTGAAGGGACTTACGAAAAATTGCACTTTTGGCTCAGAAAGGTTATTGAGTATTCAAAGTAGAGGTATATAGATGTTCAAGTTTTTATATAGATAGATATAAGCATACATAAACAACAACAAAACAAATGCATTTTCACACAAATTCTAGAATGCTGTTCGCACTGTTATACCGTTATCATATATCAAGAAAGTGGATAATCAGATGTATACAATTATAGATAAACCCAACTGAAGCATAAAATTAGGATCTTCTTTTACCCTGAGAGTAAAGTCTAGTGATGGATAAGCTTTGAAGTCAGAGAGACTTGGTTTTGAGCTCTGCTAGTGGTCACCTGTGTGATCTTCATGATTTATTCGCAAAGAGTCAGACACAACTGAGTGACTTTCACTTTACTTTCCCTTTCATGTGTGTATGTCAGAAGTCAGAGCACAGAAATGAGGGAACAAAACTGAGGGAGAGGAATTTGCCACATGTTTGGAATAATGAGAAAATACTACCAGGAATGCTGAAGTTGATGATATATAGCAGCTCTCCTAACTGTAGAAGTTTGGTCAGTTATGACTCAGATTGTTCTTGGTAGACCCACAGAGCTAAATTTTATAACGGACAGTGGCACATCAGAGTAGGTCTCCTTATCCAAGCTTAATGTCAGAAGCCATTGTAGAAATGGATTAAGTATTAAAAGCTTGTGTGCTCTACTGTCTTCCATGACCTTCCAACGTCTAAGAGGTAACAGCATTCACTTTATCTTTTCTTACTACCCATGGGGCAATGTTCTGATGCCATGTGAATACAGAGGCAAAAGGTTAAGTAAAGCGAAATCTGTTTAAATCTCCAGAGAAAAATTCAGGTTTTTAACCCCAAGACCTTTAATTCTGTATCTATGGAAATCTAAAGCTTCACTCCTTCTCTCTCTTTTTAATTTAAATTGTCAACACATTTTCTATTTTCCCTCAACTCTAGATGATCCTGATTATAAGACAATAACAAGTCATGCAAAATTCATAGTTATGATAAAATGATAAATGTTAAGGTAACATATGTTCTTCACTCTTCGTTTCCATGTAAAGATGTTATGCTCAAATAGCTTGTTCTTTCTTTCCTCCTACACAATTACTTGAAATGTCAAAATGCCCCTTAAATCTATGTTGTTTTGTAAATTGCCTGGTTCAAAAACTGTTATAAATAAACAAAAAAATATTGACTAGAGATACTTACAATTTTTGTTCATAGCTCTAGTTTTTGTTTACATATTAATTTTCTTGATTTGAGAGTACACTAGGAGGAGACAGTATAAATTTGATCTTATCTATAAATATTCATATGCTTAATTTTTATATTAAAATTTTATTTGAATGTTTTGGGTGGATTTAAGACACCCAATTGAGCCATTTATAGTTCCCCAATAAGAACTCAATTTTAACTCAAAGTAGGCACAAATTATGTAAGATTTATTCCTATAGATATTACAAATATATGCACTATAAAAAGGAAATCAGCTGTTTCTCACTTAAGTTTTACTTTTCCTTAATTGCATGGTATCTTTCTTTGCCAATTTCTTCCACTTTTACTTTTTGTCTCTTCGTCCTCGCTTATATAACTTCAAGTTTGGCACTGTCTCTTATACACATCTAGATGTGTATAAGAGACAGGCCATGGGCCCCCCGTTAGTAAATACCAAGTTCTGATTAAGTCAAATTTTCAAGGTAACATGAATGGAGTCTTGACTTGAATGAGTCTTGAGAGTCCCTTGGACTGCAAAGATATAAAACCAGTCAATCCTCAAAGAAATCGGTCCTGACTGTTCATTGGCAAGACTGAGGCTGAAGGTGAAGCTCCAATAATCTGGCCACCTGATGCGAAAAACTGACTCATTGGAAAAGACCCTGATACTGGGAAAGATTGAAAGTGGGAGGAGAAGGGGGTGACAAGGGATATGGTTGGATGGCATCACCAACTTGAAGGACATAAGTTTGACCAAGCTCTGGGATTTGGTGATCAACAGGGAAGCCTGGTGTGCTGCAGTCCATGGGGTCCCAAAGAGTCGAACATGACCGAGCGAATGAACTGAACTGATCACAGAAAAAACTAATATATCGTCTCTGCATTTAGTGAGTTTCTGAGGATAAAAGATAAATAGCTCATCATTTTATTACCATTTTAAGCACACTTCCATTTATACGTGTCAAAGTAGTTTGATGCTTAATAAACATGTTGTTGATAAAAGGCTATCATAGTCAAGTTCTATAAAAAAGAGACAACATTTATTTGATGATCTAATCTTATGTATTTACCCATATATTTAAATAAAAAGTGATATGACCAGCGAAATAAGGTGATGAAAAATGGCAATACACTTGATATGAGGGTTTTTAAAGACAGTATTTAAAATAATGTCAAGTGAGAGTCTTAGAGACTCAGTCAAGTCTTTTAGAATTAACTTATTCAAGTCTCTTAGACTCATTCAAGGTTCTTAGAGATTCATTCATGTCAAGACTCCATTCACATTACCTTGAAAATATGAATTAACCGTATTTACTAACGGGGCACCCATGGCACGATACTTAAAATCACTTTGAGAATTATGTTCCTAAGATTTGTGTATGCATACATGTGCTCAGTCACTTCAGTCACATCTGACTCTGAGATCCTATAGACTGCAGCCTACCAGGCTCCTCTGTTGATGGCATTTCCCAGGCAAGAATACCGGAGTGGGTTGCCACGCCCTCCTCCATGGGATCTTCCCAACCCAGGGACAGAACCAGTGTCTCTTGTATCTCTTTTATTGCATGTGGATTCTTTATTGCTTAGTCACTGGGGAAGACCTCCTAAGATTTAAGTCAGTCATTTATATTAATGTCTTCTCTATGGAGATGTTTTGAGGTTTAAATGTTATAAAGTTCATGTAAATATGTGCTAAGTGTGTGTATTTTATTTTTGCAAGTAACAAACTGCTTGATTCAGGCAAACATCTTGAGTTCCCTGGCTCTCCATTTTGCCAGATGTGAAATTACAAATCGGTCTACATATCTCCAAGGTCTCTGCCATTTTAGCTATTAAGTTCCAGTTCATATTACCTGTCCACCATGATACAGTCCATCAGTAGTTCTCATCTGATGTACTGGTAAAATGTGTGTGTGAACATATTTGTTTATACCAATGCATTTTAAGATAGTAATTCCAGGCAAAATTAGAACTAATATTCCTAGAATAATTTCATTTCTTTCATTTTAAAAAAAAAAAAAAACTAAAGGGCAATTTGTAAGGGAAAATAAATTCAATTGTGTGATGTTGCATGAATGGAAATTCCTGGAAAGTATTTTCTTATTATTGAGTTGCATTAATGTTTCATTTAGAAACAAAAACCATTATCCTAGGCTATTAGTATTAGATCCTCAAAGAAGCAGATGCCAAGAAAGGATTGAATGGTCAATACATTTTATTAGGAGAGGTACATGTTTGAAAGAGACTAGGGACTAAGGACAGTGCCTTCAGATCACACAATGAAATTCTGACCCCCAAGTAAGGGAGAGAAACCAAAAAAAAAAAAAAAGGAATTGTAGATTACCTTTCTATCAAAGATTCTTCAAAGATAGGAATTCCTTTAGTCAAATTTTGTCTACAAAGTAGTCTTTAGTCTCATAGAATGGGTCTGTTTGGGGATCGCCATTGAATTCCATTGTGGGAGTTGTGGTCTTAGTAATGGCATGGAAATGGATTTTCAAGGGATAAACCATGACCCTTGATCAACCATGCTTCTTATAAGAGATCTGTGACTGTTCTCAGATGGCTGCTGTGCCTGTTGTTACTGCTTTCCAGGACTCTCTTATTGGTGGCAAGATGCTCCTGGGATTTAAGAACAATGATGTGGTCAGAGACTAGGCGGTATCACTCCAGATCATGAAAACTCACTAGACTTTTGTGAAAACTCACTTTATCCATTGATATCATGGGAGTAAGCTACATGACCTCAAACTTTATTCAAGGACTGGAACTTTCTCTGAAAGTTTCTATAGATATTATTTCAAACATCCCTAATAATACTTAACTTATCCTCTGACTATAGCAGCCCAAATTTAAAAAAAAAAAAAAAATCAAAACTAGCTTCCCTGCCTTT
This sequence comes from Oreotragus oreotragus, assembly GCA_006410675.1. NCBI lineage: Eukaryota > Metazoa > Chordata > Mammalia > Artiodactyla > Bovidae > Oreotragus > Oreotragus oreotragus. The sequence continues at coordinate 172,099 of SJYX01024027.1, forward strand.
TGACTAGCTCTCCATTTCACTTTAACAATGGCTTAACATATTTTATATTACTCTGGATATTCTCTTTATAAAATTTTTAATGTAATGTCATTTCTTTTATATACAACCTTCAGTCACTATCCAGGAAATCCTAACACTAAATTCAGCAACTATCAATTGTCAGACACTGTGATAGGCATAGTTCCTAAAAGATACATGAGGTAAAATCTCAGCACTTGAAATGTTTCCATCTGTCTTTACTATACAGCTTTACCAAATACCTTCAGACTTTTTATTTTTGCTTTCTTCCTAAATCATAGCGTTTTAGAAATACGTATTTTGCCATTAATGTCCTGGGTCTTTGTAACAGATTGTGTTCAAAGACAGCAAACTATTTGACATAATTGGAACAGAAACATTTAGAGCATTTGGACAGTTCATTAGACTTACAGTCAAGTATGATTTATTATTTTAATAGTGTGATACAGGGTATTCATAAGAGTAGCATGATTATTTTAATGGAAATTTTTAATTGTCAATTTGTTTTAATTATCAATAGAATATATTCTATACAATATTTATAAGAGATATTATGACCTATAGTCTAGGTACTGGAGAGAAGGCATAAATAGTAAAATATAATGGAATAAAACTATATAAATACATATGTATATGTATACGTATATATAGGGTGCTCCATGCAGCATGTGAGATCTTCCTTCTCTGACAAGGAATCGAACCCCGTGCCCTTGCCCTTGGAAGCATGGACCACCAGGGAGGTCCCCAATGCAACTTTTTATTTACTCTGATCCTTAATTTCTTCTTACTGTGGTCTTTTGACTTTGGGAATATCATTACTATTAAACAATTAGTTTGAAATCCGTGCAAATATCTTTTAAACCTTATTTATTAACTATCTGTAAAACAATATATATGCACAGTGACTTGGCAAGATTGCTAAAGTATAAATATAACTAAAAGAAAATAGTATTAGCTAATTCATTACAGCAATCTCAATAAGTCAGAATCACTCAACTCAATTTCTTAGTAACCTGATATCAGAGCAAATTTCACAATATAATGAAAATAACTACTTACCGCACATTTTAAAACTGATAGCTCTTAGGCTGTATGAAATATATCATATAAATTTCAGAAAAACACAATACAAGATCAATTAGAATACTTAATAGTGGCATAAACCATTCATGTGCTTCTAAAAACCAAGCCAAAAATAGAATACACATATAAAAATGAACCCTTTATATATATACTTCCATGAAAAATTAAATATAAACTATATTTAAAATGCATGCACAGTTGGTTCAATTTATTTCAACCTTGCACATTGATTTCTATTAACTTTCCTTTTCCTCCTGTCTCCTCAGTGGTGCTTGTTTTCATGGGTGGTTTATAATTCATCATTATAATCAGTGAAGCATATGGCTTCTTTTACATGCACAAAATGAAATGCATGTTTGGGGACTACATAACCAAATATGAGCCTCTCCTTACTATCAGAGTATTATTTTCAGAAATCTCTGTGAGGCTGAAGCTATAACCACATCTCTCACAGATCATCAATGCTGTCAAATACATTTAGGAAGACAGTCAAATGGGCATAGGCAATTTCAGCAGCATAGACAGAGCTTTGTCTGTATTTTTAACTACTAGAAAAAAAACTGCAGGATATTATAGTAGTGAAGAAAACACCAATGTATTATATTCATTATTTTCTCACATTTCTGGCTTAAACATGCCACATAGAGAAAATACGGTTCTACACTCCATCTTGAAACCATCAGTGTAGGAAAGATATTAAAAGGACCTATGAAAAGAATAAGTATTGCATATTGAATATGTTAATATTCCTAACTCAGTAATGAATACAAAAGACATGCATAAAGGAAATAATTCTCTGAAGCTATATATAAAATCATAGACAAAGTGACATAAGGCAAGTCCAAGCAAAACTGGGACATGAATCATAATTTTGTTATAAGATAAAATGAAGTAATAATGTGTGTGTTCAGTCATGTCTGACTCTTTTGTGATCCCATGGACTGTAGACCACCAGGCTCCACTGTCCATGGGATTTTCTGAGCAAGAATACTGGAGTAGGCTGTCATTTCCTCCCCCAGGAGCTCTTCCTAGAATAGTAATTGAACCCAGGTCTCTTGTATCTCCTGCATTGGCAGGCAGATTCTTTACCACTGGCACCACTTGGGAATCCAAGTAGAAGACAAATCATTAAATGTAAAAACAAAAGGCATTTTCTAAAGAAAATCCAAATTATTTTTTTCAATATAAATTTATTTATTGTAATTGGAGGCTAATTACTTTACAATATTGTATTGGTTTTGCCCTACATTGACATGAATCCACCATGGGTGTACATGTGTTCTCCATCCTGAACCCCACTCCCACCTGCCTTCCCATCCCATCCCTCTGGGTCATCCCAGTGTACCAGCCACGAGCATCCTGTATCATGCATCGAACCTGTAAACTGAGTCATAGTATATAGGAGCAAGTTTTAAGAAATAATGAAAAAGAAATAAAAATATTCAGGTGGTTAGATTTATTTTTTAAATTGAGATGTATTTTACATGTCATGAAATTGTTTTTTTTACATTCATAATTCAATGGGATTTCATAAATACAAACAGTCATGTAACCACCAGTGCAAACAAGATATAGAACAGTTCAAACAATCACTTCTACCCCTAAACCCCACCCACCAAACCCTCATGCTCCTTTGTAGTCAACCCTTCCTCATTGCCACAGTCCCTGGCAGTCACTGATCAATTTTCTGTCTCTATAATTTTGCCTTTTCTTGAATATCAGATCAATGAAATAATACAGTATGTGGCCTTAAAAGTTGAGTGTTCTTTCACTTAGGATAGGTTATGTCTCTAGATTCACCCACGTTGTTGCCTATATGTAGTTACCACTGGAGACACTAATATCATATAAATGGATCCCATCAATTTGCCCAGAGATTCCTATTCTGTAGGTTGACTATAGAGTCTCAGATTATTTGATGCAAGAAGGGCTTGAAACATACTGTGAGAGGCCCTGAAACAGGCAAAAGGAAATTCCCTCAGAATTAAACTTCCCAAGAAGACCATTCGCAGGTATAATTACAGGGGTAGAGACATAAGCCTCCTGACACTCTGTTCATTCCCAAGGCTGAACTTTGAGGGGGCATGGATCCTAGTTTTATTGAGAAAGGTTACATGTACTCATCAGACACCCCACTCTAGAATGGACAGTGTATCATTAAATCACAGACCTCAAATTTGGAAAAATATGATAATCTCTTCAGAAATACAGTATTCTTTGTTATCAGCAATAGGAATATCTGTAAGTAGACAAGTAAAGGAGGTGTATTAGAATTATTTTGTTTGTAATAAATGAGCTAACAAAAAATAATTTATCAGCTCTTATATTTGGAATGTTCAGGATTACAACTGGCAGCAGAAGTGGATCTAGAGTTTCAAATGTTTCTCCTTTTTTTTCTACCTCTCACTCTCCTTGTCCTATGTTATGGATTAAATTGTGAGCCCATCCCCAAAAGAAAGTGGATATGTTGGAGTCCTAGCAGACAGAATCTCAGAATGCAACATTGTTTAGAAATAGGATTATTTCAGATATAATAACAAGAGCTCATACTGAAGTAGAATGAGTTCATACTCATCCTATATGACTGATATCTTTATATAAAAAGATGGCCATGTGGCAGCATGAACACTGAGGGTACCATGTAATAAAGGCAGAGATTGGAGTCATGCAGCTGCAAGGGAAGGAATGAAGAATTATTAGAAAACTAGAAGCTGGGAAGAAGAAAGGAAGGATTCTTCTAGAGGTTTCACAGAAAGCATAGCCTTGATTTCAGACTTCTAGCTTCCAGAAGGGTGAGAAAATAAATTTCTCTTCTTTTAAGTTCCCCTTTTGTAGTACTTTGTTGCAACAGTCCTAGGAAACTAATACATCGCAATATAAAGAAACAGTTTTTTACTCCCTATGTTAGCTTTATTCTCATATAATGAAATTTGGTTTCCTTCTTAACCAGAGGGAAAGGGAATTCAGGCAGAATGTTCCAGATTTATATCACCTCCATTTTTTGTTGTTGTGGTGGTGGTACCCAGAACATATCATCTCTGTATATGAAGTTCAGGGAAAGAGCTTGGATTGGCCAACCAATGTGATTGCTATTATTATGGCTGTGATAGTTGCTGTCCTCTGTGACAAGAGGAGAGGACGGTAGACTGAATTACAAGTCCTCCAGAACCACAGGGAGTAGAGATGTGTAGTGATGAGGGTATATTTTGAAGGGACTTACGAAAAATTGCACTTTTGGCTCAGAAAGGTTATTGAGTATTCAAAGTAGAGGTATATAGATGTTCAAGTTTTTATATAGATAGATATAAGCATACATAAACAACAACAAAACAAATGCATTTTCACACAAATTCTAGAATGCTGTTCGCACTGTTATACCGTTATCATATATCAAGAAAGTGGATAATCAGATGTATACAATTATAGATAAACCCAACTGAAGCATAAAATTAGGATCTTCTTTTACCCTGAGAGTAAAGTCTAGTGATGGATAAGCTTTGAAGTCAGAGAGACTTGGTTTTGAGCTCTGCTAGTGGTCACCTGTGTGGTCTTCATGATTTATTCACAAAGAGTCAGACACAACTGAGTGACTTTCACTTTACTTTCCCTTTCATGTGTGTATGTCAGAAGTCAGAGCACAGAAATGAGGGAACAAAACTGAGGGAGAGGAATTTGCCACATGTTTGGAATAATGAGAAAATACTACCAGGAATGCTGAAGTTGATGATATATAGCAGCTCTCCTAACTGTAGAAGTTTGGTCAGTTATGACTCAGATTGTTCTTGGTAGACCCACAGAGCTAAATTTTATAACGGACAGTGGCACATCAGAGTAGGTCTCCTTATCCAAGCTTAATGTCAGAAGCCATTGTAGAAATGGATTAAGTATTAAAAGCTTGTGTGCTCTACTGTCTTCCATGACCTTCCAACGTCTAAGAGGTAACAGCATTCACTTTATCTTTTCTTACTACCCATGGGGCAATGTTCTGATGCCATGTGAATACAGAGGCAAAAGGTTAAGTAAAGCGAAATCTGTTTAAATCTCCAGAGAAAAATTCAGGTTTTTAACCCCAAGACCTTTAATTCTGTATCTATGGAAATCTAAAGCTTCACTCCCTCTCTCTCTTTTTAATTTAAATTGTCAACACATTTTCTATTTTCCCTCAACTCTAGATGATCCTGATTATAAGACAATAACAAGTCATGCAAAATTCATAGTTATGATAAAATGATAAATGTTAAGGTAACATATGTTCTTCACTCTTCGTTTCCATGTAAAGATGTTATGCTCAAATAGCTTGTTCTTTCTTTCCTCCTACACAATTACTTGAAATGTCAAAATGCCCCTTAAATCTATGTTGTTTTATAAATTGCCTGGTTCAAAAACTGTTATAAATAAACAAAAAAATATTGACTAGAGATACTTACAATTTTTGTTCATAGCTCTAGTTTTTGTTTACATATTAATTTTCTTGATTTGAGAGTACACTAGGAGGAGACAGTATAAATTTGATCTTATCTATAAATATTCATATGCTTAATTTTTATATTAAAATTTTATTTGAATGTTTTGGGTGGATTTAAGACACCCAATTGAGCCATTTATAGTTCCCCAATAAGAACTCAATTTTAACTCAAAGTAGGCACAAATTATGTAAGATTTATTCCTATAGATATTACAAATATATGCACTATAAAAAGGAAATCAGCTGTTTCTCACTTAAGTTTTACTTTTCCTTAATTGCATGGTATCTTTCTTTGCCAATTTCTTCCACTTTTACTTTTTGTCTCTTCGTCCTCGCTTATATAACTTCAAGTTTGGCACACACAAAAAGAGAACTTTATAAAAAAACAAGAATAAGAATAGCATACATGTAAAGGCATGAGTTCTTAAACCAGACTGACTGAAAATTTCAGCTCCAACACTCTGGATGAGTAAATTTAGCCCACTTTCCTAACTTTACTATGACTCAGTTTGTTTTGATAATTGAGTTAATATGTATTTACTTCAAAAAGTGTCTGAGATATAGTAAGTTAAATAAGTGGTAACTCTAATTTATCAGGAATAAGGAATGTTTATCATCAAGAAATATAAGAAGATAGACTTAATTTTGATAATTGCCATAATTAAAATTAAACATCAATTCACACACACAGCAATACATTTGCATAAATGATCACAGTAGCATCAATTGATGGGTAGAAAATAAAAATTAATTTAGAAATGTTTTGCATAAGTATATAAGAATGGTTTCCTGAATGTTACCAAAATAAAAGAGTCAATGAGATATCACTAACCACCCATTTAAAATGGCTATAATTATTACAATGGGCAGTATCAAGTATATGTTTTTTAAACTACCAGAACTGTGGCACACTGCTGGTAGGACTGTAAAATGATGTAAACACATTGACAAACTGTTTTCCAGTTTCTATAAAGTTAAAACTCTTTTTATTACACAATACTGCAATTCTACTTCTAGGCATTTATCAAGGTAAATATGTCCACAAAACAATTTTTACATGAAAATTATTCAAATATTGACCCATAATAATAAAAAACTAGAAATAATGTAATACCCATCAATATTAGAATAGATAATTTAAGATGAATTTCTATAAAGCAATAATATATAAACTACTGATGCAGTCTGAATGAATATCAAAAACATTTTGCTGATGACAAAAATTCCTACAACTTCCTACAAATTCATAACATTTACATGAAATTATTACAAAGGTAAAAATCAATCATAAAGAAGATTATCAGTTGCCCGGCACCAGAGTGGGGAAATATATATTGGAAATAAGAGTGCATGTATATTGGGGATAATGGAACAATCCTTTATTCTGATCACAGTGGTGATTATATATGGGTGTATGCATTTGACAAAATTCATTGACCTGTGCACTTTAACCACTGTAGTATGAATAATTATCAGTTCAGTTCAGTTCAGCTACTCAGTCGTGTCTGACTCTTTGCAACCCCATGAATTGCAGCATGCCAAGCCTCCCTGTCCATCACCAACTCCCGGAGTGCACTCAAACTAACATCTATCGAGTTGGTGATGCCATCCAGTCATCTCATCCTCTGTCATCCTTTTCTCCCCCTGCCCTCAATCCTTCCCAGCATCAGGGTCTTTTCCAATAAGTCAGCTCTTTGCATAAGGTGGCCAAAGCACTGGAGTTTCAGCTTTAGCATCATTCCTTCCAAAGAACACTCAAGACTGATCTCCTTTAGAATGGACTGGTTGGATCTCCTTGAAGACCAAGAGACTCTCAAGAGTCTTCTCCAACACCACAGTTCAAAAGCATCAATTCTTTGGTGCTCAGCTTTCTTCACAGTCCAGCTCTCACAACCATACATGACTACTGGAAAAACCATAGCCATGACTAGATGGACCTTTGTTGGCAAAGTAATGTCTCTGCTTTTGAATATGCCATCTAGGTTGGTCATAACTTTCTTTCCAAGGAGTAACTGTCTTTTAATTTCATGGCTGCGATCACCATCTGCAGTGATTTTGGAGCCCCCCAAAATAAAGTCTGACATTGTTTCCACTGTTTCCTCATCTGTTTCTCATGAAGTAATTATAAAGCTCCATGAATGACAAAAAAAGGGCTAATACCTAATATTAAAGGTTAAGACAAACAAATAAGACTTTTTACATTTTTTTGTTCTATTGTAAGCAAGAAAAATCCATGGTTTTGTAATAGTGGTTCTAAATCAATAGATAAATCATATGTGAGACAAATTAGTAATACAAGCAGGAGGTTGCGACCAGCCGGTGCACTGAGGGCGGCCGAGAGGAGCTACCTCACGTCCAAGGTCAGGGGCAGAAGCCGAGAGTGCCAGGCTGCGATGGCACAGGAACAGCTGAGAGTAGCAACCCCATGCCCAAGGCCAGGGGTGGTGGCCGGGAGGAGCCACCCCGTGCCCAAGGCCAGTTCAGTTCAGTTCAGTTCAGCCAGGAGGATCAAACCCACATCCAAGGAACAGTGGCTGCCTGGGCGCAGGAGGGCCTAGAGGAGCCATTCCACATTGAAGGTCAGGAAGGGCGGTGGTGAGGAGACACCCCTCATCCAAGGTAAGGAGCAGCAGCTGCGCTTTGCTGGAGCAGCCCTGAGGAGATACCCTGCGCCCAAGGTAAGAGAAACCCAAGTAAGATGGTAGGTGTTGCAAGAGGGCATTAGAGGGCAGACATACTGAAACCATACTCACAGAAAACTAGTCAATCTAATCACACTAGGACCACAGGCTTGTCTAAGCCAACGAAACTAAGGGTCATTGTGGAAAGGTCTGACAGAATGTGGTCCACTGGAGAAGGAAATGGCAAACCACTTCAGTATTCTTGCCTTGAGAACCCCATGAACAGTATGAAAAGACAAAATGATAGGATACTGAAAGAGGAACTTCCCAGGTCAGTAGGTGCCCAGTATGCTACTGGAGATCAGTGGAGACAACTCTAGAAAGAATGAAGGAATAGAGCCAAAGCAAAAACAATACCCAGCTGTGGCTGTGACTGGTGATAGAAGCAAGGTCCAATGCTGTAAAGAGCAATATTGCATAGGAACCTGGAATGTCAGGTCCATGAATCAAGGCAAATTGGAAGTGGTCAAACAANCCTTCCTTTGGGCTCTGCTACAAGATGGCAACAGTCTGCAACCTGAAAGAGGGTCCTCCCAAGAACCTGACTGTGCTGACCCTCTGATCGTGGCCTCCCAGCATTCAGAACTGTGAGAAGTAAGTTTCTCTTATTTACAGGTCACCTGTATGAATACTTAGTCACTCAGTCATGTCTGACTCCTTGCAACCCTTTGGACTGTAGCCCACCAGGCTCCTCTTTCCATGGGATTTTCCAAGTAAGCATACTGGAGTGGGTGGCCATGCCCTCCTCCAGGGGATCTTCCCAACTCAGAAATTGAACCCATGTCTCAGACGTCTCCTGCTTTGCAGGTCGATTCTTTACCCACTGAGCCATTGGGAATTGCCTCAAATATAGTAGAGGAGGCCATGAAAAACAAAAGGATCAGAACCATAGGTTACTGTTCAGAAACTTGTCTTGCTTCATATGAGGATTTGAGTGAGCCTTAAACATTTTTGCCACTGCAGCAGAGACCTGAGATTTACTTCTGTCATCCTATTTGGCTTAGCATCTATTTCACAGGCTAGGGATTCTCCTTGGATTTTATATCATCAGCCTACATTGAAAAACAATGTGAGGGGAAGCATTCAGTGGTAGTTGGTGCTATTAAGTTAGAGGAGTTTCATTTATTGTGTGTAAAGATTGTCATCCAAAGTGGGCAGTAATTGTTTAGTAAATGGGTGAATTTAACTCAGATGACCATTATATCTACTACTGCGGGCAGGAATCCCTCAGAAGAAATGGAGTAGCCATCATGGTCAACAAAAGAGTCCGAAATGCAGTACTTGGATGCAATCTCAAAAATGACAGAATGATCTCTGTTCGTCTCCAAGGCAAACCATTCAATATCACAGTAATCCAAGTCTATGCCCCAACCAGTAACGATGAAGAAGCTGAAGTTGAACGGTTTTATGAAGACCTACAAGACCTCTTAGAACTATCACCCAAAAAAGTTGTCCTTTTCATTATAGGGGACTGGAATGCTAAAGTAGGAAGTCAAGAAACACCTGGAGTAACAGGCAAATTTGGCCTTGGAATGCAGAATGAAGCAGGGCAAAGACTAATAGAGTTTTGCCAAGAAAATGCACTGGTCATAGCAAACA